>JAAVTI010001375.1:0-33718 GCA_011947335.1 Phytophthora constricta | reverse complement strand
TCTGTACGAGCTCTGGGGGCCGAGATATGGACAAGGTCCGATTTGGGCCTCCTCGTCGCTTGACGAAGCTCAACTCGTTGCGAGAAGCTCAAAAGTCGAATCTACGTCCTCGTACGAGCTCTGGGGGCCGAGATATGGACAAGGTCCGATTTGGGCCTCCTCGTCTCATGACGAAGCTCAACTCGTTGCGAAGCTCAACAGTCAATCTACGTCCTCGTCGAGCTCTGGGGGCCGAGATATGGACAAGGTCCGATTTGGGCTTCCTCGTCTCTTGACGAAGCTCAACTCGTTGCGAGAAGCTCAAAAGTCGAATCTACGTCCTCGTACGAGCTCTGGGGGCCGAGATATGGACAAGGTCCGATTTGGGCCTCCTCGTCTCTTGACGAAGCTCAACTCGTTGCGAGAAGCTCAAAAAGTCGAATCTACGTCCTCGTACGAGCTCTGGGGGCCGAGATATGGACAAGGTCCGATTTGGGCCCTTCGTCGCGGACGAAGCTCAACTCGTTGCGAGAAGCTCAAAAGTCGAATCTACGTCCTCGTACGAGCTCTGGGGCCGAGATAGACAAGGTCCGATTTGGGCCCTTCGTCTCTTGACGAAGCTCAACTCGTTGCGAGAAGCTCAAAAGTCGAATCTACGTCCTCGTACGAGCTCTGGGGGCCGAGATATGGACAAGGTCCGATTTGGGCCTCTTCGTCGCGTGACGAAGCTCAACTCGTTGCGAAAAGCTCAAAAGTCGAATCTACGTCCTCGTACGAGCTCTGGGGCCGAGATATGGACAAGGTCTGATTTGGGCCTCTCGTCGCGTGACGAAGCTCAACTCGTTGCGAGAAGCTCAAAAGTCTAATCTACGTCCTCGTACGAGCTCTGGGGGCCGAGATATGGACAAGGTCCGATTTGGCCTCCTCGTCGCGTGACGAAGCTCAACTCGTTGCGAGAAGCTCAAAAGTCTAATCTACGTCCTCGTACGAGCTCTAGGGGCCGAGATATGGACAAGGTCTGATTTGGGCCTCTTCGTCGCGACGAAGCTCATCTCGTTGCGAAAAGCTCAAAAGTCGAATCTACGTCCTCGTACGAGCTCTGGGGGCCGAGATATGGACAAGGTCTGATTTGGGCCTCCTCGTCTCGTGACGAAGCTCAACTCGTTGCGAGAAGCTCAAAAGTCTAATCTACGTCCTCGTACGAGCTCTGGGGGCCGAGATATGGACAAGGTCCGATTTGGGCTTCCTCGTCTCTTGACGAAGCTCAACTCGTTGCGAGAAGCTCAAAAGTCTAATCTACGTCCTCGTACGAGCTCTGGGGGCCGAGATATGGACAAGGTCCGATTTGGGCTCTCTCGTCTCCTGACGAAGCTCAACTCGTTGCGAGAAGCTCAAAAGTCGAATCTACGTCCTCGTACGAGCTCTGGGGGCCGAGATATGGACAAGGTCTGATTTGGGCCTCCTCGTCGCGTGACGAAGCTCAACTCGTTGCGAAAAGCTCAAAAGTCTAATCTACGTCCTCGTACGAGCTCTGGGGGCCGAGATAAGGGAAGGTCCGATTTGCTTCTCTCGGCTCTTGACAAGCTCAACTCGTTGCGAGAAGCTCAAAAGTCTAATCTACGTCCTCGTACGAGCTCTGGGGCCGAGATATGGACAAGGTCCGATTTGGGCCTCCTCGTCGCGTGACGAAGCTCAACTCGTTGCGAGAAGCTCAAAAGTCGAATCTACGTCCTCGTACGAGCTCTGGGGGCCGAGATATGGACAAGGTCCGATTTGGGCCTTCTCGTCTCTTGACAAGCTCAACTCGTTGCGAGAAGCTAAAAGTCGAATCTACGTCCTCGTACGAGCTCTGGGGCCGAGATATGGACAAGGTCCGATTTGGGCTTCCTCTCGTCTCTTGACGAAGCTCAACTCGTTGCGAGAAGCTCAAAAGTCGAATCTACGTCCTCGTACGAGCTCTGGGGCCGAGATATGGACAAGGTCCGATTTGGGCTCCTCGTCGCGTGACGAAGCTCATCTCGTTGCGAAAAGCTCAAAAGTCTAATCTACGTCCTCGTACGAGCTCTGGGGGCCGAGATATGGACAAGGTCCGATTTGGGCTCTCTCGTCTCTTGACGAAGCTCAACTCGTTGCGAGAAGCTTAAAAGTCGAATCTATGTCCTCGTACGAGCTCTGGGGGCCGAGATATGGACAAGGTCCGATTTGGGCCTCTTCGTCGCGTGACGAAGCTCATCTCGTTGCGAAAAGCTCAAAAGTCTAATCTATGTCTTCGTACGAGCTCTAAAGGCCGAGATATGGACAAGGTCCGATTTGCGCCTCTCGTCTCTTGACAAGCTCAACTCGTTGCGAGAAGCTTAAAAGTCGAATCTACGTCCTCGTACGAGCTCTGGGGGCCGAGATATGGACAAGGTCTGATTTGGGCCTCTTCGTCGCGTGACGAAGCTCATCTCGTTGCGAAAAGCTCAAAAGTCTAATCTATGTCTTCGTACGAGCTCTAAAGGCCGAGATATGGACAAGGTCCGATTTGCGCTCTCTCGGCTCTTGACAAGCTCAACTCGTTACGAGAAGCTTAAAAGTCGAATCTACGTCCTCGTACGAGCTCTAGGGGCCGAGATATGGACAAGGTCTGATTTGGGCCTCTTCGTCGCGTGACGAAGCTCATCTCGTTGCGAAAAGCTCAAAAGTCTAATCTACGTCCTCGTACGAGCTCTAAAGGCCGAGATATAGACAAGGTCTGATTTGGGCCTCTTCGTCGCGTGACGAAGCTCATCTCGTTGCGAAAAGCTCAAAAGTCTAATCTATGTCTTCGTACGAGCTCTAAAGGCCGAGATATGGACAAGGTCCGATTTGGGCCTCTTCGTCGCGTGACGAAGCTCATCTCGTTGCGAAAAGCTCAAAAGTCGAATCTACGTCCTGGTACAAGCTCTAGGGGCCGAGATATAGACAAGGTCTGATTTGGGCCTCTTCGTCGCGTGACGAAGCTCATCTCGTTGCGAAAAGCTCAAAAGTCTAATCTATGTCTTCGTACGAGCTCTAAAGATCGAGATATGGACAAGGTCCGATTTGGGCCTCCTCGTCTCTTGACGAAGCTCAACTTGTTGCGAAAAGCTCAAAAGTCTAATCTATGTCCTCGTACGAGCTCTAAGGGCCGAGATATGGACAAGGTCCGATTTGCGCTCTCTTCGGTTCTTGACAAGCTCAACTCGTTGCGAGAAGCTCAAAAGTCTAATCTATGTCCTCGTACGAGCTCTAGGGGCCGAGATATGGACAAGGTCTGATTTGGGCCTCTTCGTCGCGTTGCGAAGCTCATCTCGTTGCGAAAAGCTCAAAAGTCGAATCTATGTCCTCGTACGAGCTCTAGGGGCCGAGATATGGACAAGGTCTGATTTGGGCCTCTTCGTCGCGTGACGAAGCTCATCTCGTTGCGAAAAGCTCAAAAGTCTAATCTATGTCTTCGTACGAGCTCTAAAGGCCGAGATATGGACAAGGTCCGATTTGCGCTCTCGGCTCTTGACAAGCTTAACTCGTTGCGAGAAGCTTAAAAGTCGAATCTACGTCCTCGTACGAGCTCTGGGGGCCGAGATATGGACAAGGTCCGATTTGGGCCTCTTCGTCGCGTGACGAAGCTCATCTCGTTGCGAAAAGCTCAAAAGTCTAATCTACGTCCTCGTACGAGCTCTAGGGGCCGAGATATGGACAAGGTCCGATTTGGGCTCTCTCGTCGCTTGACGAAGCTCAACTCGTTGCGAGAAGCTCAAAAGTCTAATCTACGTCCTCGTACGAGCTCTGGGGCCGAGATATGGACAAGGTCCGATTTGCGCTCTCTCGTCTCTTGACAAGCTCAACTCGTTGCGAAAAGCTCAAAAGTCGAATCTACGTCCTCGTACGAGCTCTAGGGGCCGAGATATGGACAAGGTCTGATTTGGGCCTCTTCGTCGCGTGACGAAGCTCATCTCGTTGCGAAAAGCTCAAAAGTCTAATCTATGTCTTCGTACGAGCTCTAAAGGCCGAGATATGGACAAGGTCCGATTTGCGCTCTCGGCTCTTGACAAGCTCAACTCGTTGCGAGAAGCTCAAAAGTCGAATCTACGTCCTCGTACGAGCTCTAGGGGCCGAGATATGGACAAGGTCCGATTTGGGCCTCTTCGTCGCGTGACGAAGCTCATCTCGTTGCGAAAAGCTCAAAAGTCTAATCTATGTTCGTACGAGCTCTAAAGGCCGAGATATGGACAAGGTCCGATTTGCTCTCGGCTCTTGACGAAGCTCAACTCGTTGCGAGAAGCTCAAAAGTCGAATCTACGTCCTCGTACGAGCTCTGGGGGCCGAGATATGGACAAGGTCCGATTTGGGCCTCTTCGTCGCGTGACGAAGCTCATCTCGTTGCGAAAAGCTCAAAAGTCGAATCTACGTCCTCGTACGAGCTCTAGGGGCCGAGATATGGACAAGGTCTGATTTGGGCCTCTTCGTCGTGACGAAGCTCATCTCGTTGCGAAAAGCTCAAAAGTCTAATCTATGTCTTCGTACGAGCTCTAAAGGCCGAGATATGGACAAGGTCCGATTTGGGCCTCTCGTCTCTTGACGAAGCTCAACTCGTTGCGAAAAGCTCAAAAGTCGAATCTACGTCCTCGTACGAGCTCTAGGGGCCGAGATATGGACAAGGTCCGATTTGGGCCTCTTCGTCGCGTGACGAAGCTCATCTCGTTGCGAAAAGCTCAAAAGTCTAATCTATGTCCTCGTACGAGCTCTAAAGGCCGAGATATGGACAAGGTCCGATTTGGGCCTCTCGGCTCTTGACGAAGCTCAACTCGTTGCGAAAAGCTCAAAAGTCGAATCTATGTCCTCGTACGAGCTCTAGGGGCCGAGATATGGACAAGGTCCGATTTGGGCCTCTTCGTCGCGTGACGAAGCTCATCTCGTTGCGAAAAGCTCAAAAGTCTAATCTATGTCTTCGTACGAGCTCTAAAGGCCGAGATATGGACAAGGTCCGATTTGCGCTCTTCGGCTCTTGACAAGCTCAACTCGTTGCGAGAAGCTCAAAAGTCGAATCTACGTCCTCGTACGAGCTCTAGGGGCCGAGATATGGACAAGGTCCGATTTGGGCCTCTTCGTCGCGTGACGAAGCTCATCTCGTTGCGAAAAGCTCAAAAGTCTAATCTATGTCTTCGTACGAGCTCTAAAGGCCGAGATATGGACAAGGTCCGATTTGCGCTCTCTCGGCTCTTGACAAGCTTAACTCGTTGCGAGAAGCTTAAAAGTCGAATCTACGTCCTGGTACGAGCTCTGGGGGCCGAGATATGGACAAGGTCCGATTTGGGCCTCCTCGTCTCTTGACGAAGCTCAACTCGTTGCGAAAAGCTCAAAAGTCGAATCTATGTCCTCGTACGAGCTCTAGGGGCCGAGATATGGACAAGGTCTGATTTGGGCCTCTTCGTCGCGTGACGAAGCTCATCTCGTTGCGAAAAGCTCAAAAGTCTAATCTATGTCTTCGTACGAGCTCTAAAGGCCGAGATATGGACAAGGTCCGGTTTGCGCTCTCTCGGCTCTTGACAAGCTTAACTCGTTGCGAGAAGCTTAAAAGTCGAATCTACGTCCTGGTACGAGCTCTGGGGGCCGAGATATGGACAAGGTCCGATTTGGGCCTCTTCGTCGCGTGACGAAGCTCATCTCGTTGCGAAAAGCTCAAAAGTCTAATCTATGTCTTCGTACGAGCTCTAAAGGCCGAGATATGGACAAGGTCCGATTTGCGCTCTCTCGGCTCTTGACAAGCTTAACTCGTTGCGAGAAGCTTAAAAGTCGAATCTACGTCCTGGTACGAGCTCTGGGGCCGAGATATGGACAAGGTCCGATTTGGGCCTCCTCGTCTCTTGACAAGCTCAACTCGTTGCGAAAAGCTCAAAAGTCGAATCTATGTCCTCGTACGAGCTCTAGGGGCCGAGATATGGACAAGGTCTGATTTGGGCCTCTTCGTCGCGTGACGAAGCTCATCTCGTTGCGAAAAGCTCAAAAGTCTAATCTATGTCTTCGTACGAGCTCTAAAGGCCGAGATATGGACAAGGTCCGATTTGCGCTCTCTCGGCTCTTGACAAGCTTAACTCGTTGCGAGAAGCTTAAAAGTCGAATCTACGTCCTCGTACGAGCTCTAGGGGCCGAGATATGGACAAGGTCCGATTTGGGCTCTCTCGTCTCTTGACGAAGCTCAACTCGTTGCGAAAAGCTCAAAAGTCGAATCTACGTCCTCGTACGAGCTCTAGGGGCCGAGATATGGACAAGGTCTGATTTGGGCCTCTTCGTCGCGTGACGAAGCTCATCTCGTTGCGAAAAGCTCAAAAGTCTAATCTATGTCTTCGTACGAGCTCTAAAGGCCGAGATATGGACAAGGTCCGATTTGCGCCTCTCGGCTCTTGACAAGCTCAACTCGTTGCGAGAAGCTCAAAAGTCGAATCTACGTCCTCGTACGAGCTCTGGGGGCCGAGATATGGACAAGGTCCGATTTGGGCCTCTTCGTCGCGTGACGAAGCTCATCTCGTTGCGAAAAGCTCAAAAGTCGAATCTATGTCTTCGTACGAGCTCTAAAGGCCGAGATATGGACAAGGTCCGATTTGCGCTCTCTCGGCTCTTGACAAGCTTAACTCGTTGCGAGAAGCTCAAAAGTCGAATCTACGTCCTCGTACGAGCTCTGGGGGCCGAGATATGGACAAGGTCCGATTTGGGCCTCCTCGTCTCTTGACGAAGCTCAACTCGTTGCGAAAAGCTCAAAAGTCGAATCTACGTCCTCGTACGAGCTCTAGGGGCCGAGATATGGACAAGGTCCGATTTGGGCCTCTTCGTCGCGTGACGAAGCTCATCTCGTTGCGAAAAGCTCAAAAGTCTAATCTATGTCTTCGTACGAGCTCTAAAGGCCGAGATATGGACAAGGTCCGATTTGCGCTCTCTCGGCTCTTGACAAGCTCAACTCGTTGCGAGAAGCTCAAAAGTCGAATCTACGTCCTCGTACGAGCTCTAGGGGCCGAGATATGGACAAGGTCCGATTTGCGCTCTCTCGTCTCTTGACAAGCTCAACTCGTTGCGAAAAGCTCAAAAGTCGAATCTACGTCCTCGTACGAGCTCTAGGGGCCGAGATATGGACAAGGTCTGATTTGGGCCTCTTCGTCGCGTGACGAAGCTCATCTCGTTGCGAAAAGCTCAAAAGTCTAATCTATGTCTTCGTACGAGCTCTAAAGGCCGAGATATGGACAAGGTCCGATTTGCGCTCTCTCGGCTCTTGACAAGCTTAACTCGTTGCGAGAAGCTTAAAAGTCGAATCTACGTCCTCGTACGAGCTCTGGGGGCCGAGATATGGACAAGGTCCGATTTGGGCCTCTTCGTCGCGTGACGAAGCTCATCTCGTTGCGAAAAGCTCAAAAGTCGAATCTATGTCCTCGTACGAGCTCTAAAGGCCGAGATATGGACAAGGTCCGATTTGGGCTCTCTCGTCTCTTGACGAAGCTCAACTCGTTGCGAGAAGCTCAAAAGTCGAATCTACGTCCTCGTACGAGCTCTGGGGCCGAGATATGGACAAGGTCCGATTTGGGCCTCCTCGTCTCTTGACGAAGCTCAACTCGTTGCGAAAAGCTCAAAAGTCGAATCTACGTCCTCGTACGAGCTCTAGGGGCCGAGATATGGACAAGGTCCGATTTGGGCCTCTTCGTCGCGTGACGAAGCTCATCTCGTTGCGAAAAGCTCAAAAGTCTAATCTATGTCTTCGTACGAGCTCTAAAGGCCGAGATATGGACAAGGTCCGATTTGGGCTCTCTCGGCTCTTGACAAGCTCAACTCGTTGCGAGAAGCTCAAAAGTCGAATCTACGTCCTCGTACGAGCTCTGGGGGCCGAGATATGGACAAGGTCCGATTTGGGCTCTCTCGTCTCTTGACGAAGCTCAACTCGTTGCGAAAAGCTCAAAAGTCGAATCTATGTCCTCGTACGAGCTCTAGGGGCCGAGATATGGACAAGGTCTGATTTGGGCCTCTTCGTCGCGTGACGAAGCTCATCTCGTTGCGAAAAGCTCAAAAGTCTAATCTATGTCTTCGTACGAGCTCTAAAGGCCGAGATATGGACAAGGTCCGATTTGCGCTCTCTCGGCTCTTGACAAGCTTAACTCGTTGCGAGAAGCTCAAAAGTCGAATCTACGTCCTCGTACGAGCTCTGGGGGCCGAGATATGGACAAGGTCCGATTTGGGCCTCTTCGTCGCGTGACGAAGCTCATCTCGTTGCGAAAAGCTCAAAAGTCTAATCTATGTCTTCGTACGAGCTCTAAAGGCCGAGATATGGACAAGGTCCGATTTGCGCTCTCTCGGCTCTTGACAAGCAACTCGTTGCGAGAAGCTCAAAAGTCGAATCTACGTCCTCGTACGAGCTCTAGGGGCCGAGATATGGACAAGGTCCGATTTGGGCCTCCTCGTCTCTTGACGAAGCTCAACTCGTTGCGAAAAGCTCAAAAGTCGAATCTATGTCCTCGTACGAGCTCTAGGGGCCGAGATATGGACAAGGTCCGATTTGGGCCTCTTCGTCGCGTGACGAAGCTCATCTCGTTGCGAAAAGCTCAAAAGTCTAATCTATGTCTTCGTACGAGCTCTAAAGGCCGAGATATGGACAAGGTCCGATTTGCGCTCTCTCGGCTCTTGACAAGCTTAACTCGTTGCGAAAAGCTCAAAAGTCGAATCTACGTCCTCGTACGAGCTCTGGGGGCCGAGATATGGACAAGGTCCGATTTGGGCCTCTTCGTCGCGTGACGAAGCTCATCTCGTTGCGAAAAGCTCAAAAGTCTAATCTATGTCCTCGTACGAGCTCTAAAGGCCGAGATATGGACAAGGTCCGATTTGCGCTCTCTCGGCTCTTGACAAGCTCAACTCGTTGCGAAAAGCTCAAAAGTCGAATCTACGTCCTCGTACGAGCTCTAGGGGCCGAGATATGGACAAGGTCCGATTTGGGCCTCTTCGTCGCGTGACGAAGCTCATCTCGTTGCGAAAAGCTCAAAAGTCTAATCTATGTCTTCGTACGAGCTCTAAAGGCCGAGATATGGACAAGGTCCGATTTGCGCTCTCTCGGCTCTTGACAAGCTCAACTCGTTGCGAGAAGCTCAAAAGTCGAATCTACGTCCTCGTACGAGCTCTGGGGGCCGAGATATGGACAAGGTCCGATTTGGGCCTCTTCGTCGCGTGACGAAGCTCATCTCGTTGCGAAAAGCTCAAAAGTCTAATCTATGTCTTCGTACGAGCTCTAAAGGCCGAGATATGGACAAGGTCCGATTTGCGCTCTCTCGGCTCTTGACAAGCTTAACTCGTTGCGAGAAGCTTAAAAGTCGAATCTACGTCCTGGTACGAGCTCTGGGGGCCGAGATATGGACAAGGTCCGGTTTGGGCCTCTTCGTCTCTTGACGAAGCTCATCTCGTTGCGAAAAGCTCAAAAGTCTAATCTATGTCTTCGTACGAGCTCTAAAGGCCGAGATATGGACAAGGTCCGGTTTGCGCTCTCTCGGCTCTTGACAAGCTTAACTCGTTGCGAGAAGCTTAAAAGTCGAATCTACGTCCTGGTACGAGCTCTGGGGGCCGAGATATGGACAAGGTCCGATTTGCGCTCTCTCGGCTCTTGACAAGCTCAACTCGTTGCGAAAAGCTCAAAAGTCGAATCTACGTCCTCGTACGAGCTCTAGGGGCCGAGATATAGACAAGGTCTGATTTGGGCCTCTTCGTCGCGTGACGAAGCTCATCACGTTGCGAAAAGCTCAAAAGTCTAATCTACGTCCTCGTACGAGCTCTAGGGGCCGAGATATAGACAAGGTCTGATTTGGGCCTCTTCGTCGCGTGACGAAGCTCATCTCGTTGCGAAAAGCTCAAAAGTCTAATCTATGTCTTCGTACGAGCTCTAAAGGCCGAGATATGGACAAGGTCCGGTTTGCGCTCTCTCGGCTCTTGACAAGCTTAACTCGTTGCGAGAAGCTTAAAAGTCGAATCTATGTCCTGGTACAAGCTCTGGGGCCGAGATATGGACAAGGTCTGATTTGGGCCTCTTCGTCGCGTGACGAAGCTCATCTCGTTGCGAAAAGCTCAAAAGTCGAATCTATGTCTTCGTACGAGCTCTAAAGGCCGAGATATGGACAAGGTCCGATTTGCGCCTCTCGGCTCTTGACAAGCTTAACTCGTTGCGAGAAGCTTAAAAGTCGAATCTACGTCCTCGTACGAGCTCTGGGGGCCGAGATATGGACAAGGTCTGATTTGGGCCTCTTCGTCGCGTGACGAAGCTCATCTCGTTGCGAAAAGCTCAAAAGTCTAATCTATGTCTTCGTACGAGCTCTAAAGGCCGAGATATGGACAAGGTCCGATTTGCGCTCTCTCGGCTCTTGACAAGCTTAACTCGTTGCGAGAAGCTTAAAAGTCGAATCTACGTCCTGGTACGAGCTCTGGGGGCCGAGATATGGACAAGGTCCGATTTGCGCTCTCTCGGCTCTTGACAAGCTTAACTCGTTGCGAAAAGCTCAAAAGTCGAATCTATGTCCTCGTACGAGCTCTAGGGGCCGAGATATAGACAAGGTCTGATTTGGGCCTCTTCGTCGCGTGACGAAGCTCATCTCGTTGCGAAAAGCTCAAAAGTCTAATCTATGTCTTCGTACGAGCTCTAAAGGCCGAGATATGGACAAGGTCCGGTTTGCGCTCTCGGCTCTTGACAAGCTTAACTCGTTGCGAGAAGCTTAAAAGTCGAATCTACGTCCTGGTACGAGCTCTGGGGGCCGAGATATGGACAAGGTCCGATTTGGGCCTCTTCGTCGCGTGACGAAGCTCATCTCGTTGCGAAAAGCTCAAAAGTCTAATCTACGTCCTGGTACGAGCTCTAAAGGCCGAGATATGGACAAGGTCCGATTTGCGCTCTCTCGGCTCTTGACAAGCTTAACTCGTTGCGAAAAGCTCAAAAGTCGAATCTATGTCCTCGTACGAGCTCTAGGGGCCGAGATATAGACAAGGTCTGATTTGGGCCTCTTCGTCGCGTGACGAAGCTCATCTCGTTGCGAAAAGCTCAAAAGTCTAATCTATGTCTTCGTACGAGCTCTAAAGGCCGAGATATGGACAAGGTCCGGTTTGCGCTCTCTCGGCTCTTGACAAGCTTAACTCGTTGCGAGAAGCTTAAAAGTCGAATCTACGTCCTGGTACGAGCTCTGGGGGCCGAGATATGGACAAGGTCCGATTTGGGCCTCTTCGTCGCGTGACGAAGCTCATCTCGTTGCGAAAAGCTCAAAAGTCTAATCTATGTCTTCGTACGAGCTCTGGGGGCCGAGATATGGACAAGGTCCGATTTGCGCTCTCTCGGCTCTTGACAAGCTTAACTCGTTGCGAAAAGCTCAAAAGTCGAATCTACGTCCTCGTACGAGCTCTAGGGGCCGAGATATAGACAAGGTCTGATTTGCGCTCTCTCGGCTCTTGACAAGCTCAACTCGTTGCGAGAAGCTCAAAAGTCTAATCTACGTCCTGGTACGAGCTCTGGAGACCGAGATATGGACAAGGTCCGATTTGGGCCTCTTCGTCGCGTGACGAAGCTCATCTCGTTGCGAAAAGCTCAAAAGTCTAATCTATGTCTTCGTACGAGCTCTAAAGGCCGAGATATGGACAAGGTCCGATTTGCGCTCTCTCGGCTCTTGACGAAGCTCAACTCGTTGCGAAAAGCTCAAAAGTCGAATCTATGTCCTCGTACGAGCTCTAGGGGCCGAGATATAGACAAGGTCTGATTTGGGCCTCTTCGTCGCGTGACGAAGCTCATCTCGTTGCGAAAAGCTCAAAAGTCTAATCTATGTCTTCGTACGAGCTCTAAAGGCCGAGATATGGACAAGGTCCGGTTTGCGCTCTCTCGGCTCTTGACAAGCTTAACTCGTTGCGAGAAGCTTAAAAGTCGAATCTACGTCCTGGTACGAGCTCTAGGGGCCGAGATATAGACAAGGTCTGATTTGGGCCTCTTCGTCGCGTGACGAAGCTCATCTCGTTGCGAAAAGCTCAAAAGTCTAATCTATGTCTTCGTACGAGCTCTAAAGGCCGAGATATGGACAAGGTCCGGTTTGCGCTCTCTCGGCTCTTGACAAGCTTAACTCGTTGCGAGAAGCTTAAAAGTCGAATCTACGTCCTGGTACGAGCTCTGGGGGCCGAGATATGGACAAGGTCCGATTTGCGCTCTCTCGGCTCTTGACAAGCTTAACTCGTTGCGAAAAGCTCAAAAGTCGAATCTACGTCCTCGTACGAGCTCTAGGGGCCGAGATATAGACAAGGTCTGATTTGGGCCTCTTCGTCGCGTGACGAAGCTCATCACGTTGCGAAATGCTCAAAAGTCTAATCTACGTCCTCGTACGAGCTCTAGGGGCCGAGATATAGACAAGGTCTGATTTGGGCCTCTTCGTCGCGTGACGAAGCTCATCTCGTTGCGAAAAGCTCAAAAGTCTAATCTATGGCTTCGTACGAGCTCTAGGGGCCGAGATATGGACAAGGTCCGATTTGCGCTCTCTCGGCTCTTGACAAGCTCATCTCGTTGCGAAAAGCTCAAAAGTCTAATCTATGTCTTCGTACGAGCTCTAAAGGCCGAGATATGGATAAGGTCCGATTTGCGCTTGCTCGGCTCTTGACAAGCTTAACTCGTTGCGAGAAGCTTAAAAGTCGAATCTGCGTCCTCGTACGAGCTCTAGGGGCCGAGATATGGACAAGGTCCGATTTGCGCTCTCTCGGCTCTTGACAAGCTTAACTCGTTGCGAGAAGCTTAAAAGTAGAATCTACGTCCTCGTACGAGCTCTGGGGGCCGAGATATGGACAAGGTGATTTGGGCTTCCTAGCGACCACCACCCAGCAGATACGCCTTGTCTGCATCATTATTTCCTTCGCCGAGCTTGCGTCCTTGGCGATCGTCGTAGGCCGTCTCCAGTGCATGTTTTAACTGCTCATAGTTTGGTGGATCGTTTGGGTCTTGTGGTATATGACTCGCCAGAAAAGTCTCCACAACGTTATCGTACGCAGGCGGTAACGAACCAATCAAAAGTGCAGGTTTCTCATAATCATCCAATGGTTTCCCGAGCAAAGCGATGCGATCCCACCTCACCGAAATGATCGGAGACATTGGCTTTTGGGTCAAGCGAAGTCGACGTAGTTTACTCATCTCCTCTGCGTATTTGAAATACGTTTTGCCCACAAACCTCTTTTTCAACCTTTCCATTACACGAAAAGGAGTGGGTTCGTATTTCACTGTCTTCATCACTTGATCCGTCATTCCATCATACAGCACTTATTTCGTCCGCAGCATCTCCTGTCTCCACTTCGCATGCTCAACCGTCTCCTTATCATCGCCCTCCTTGCTCTCATCAGGTTCGTCAATTTCTTTCTCACAATACTGCCACAGCTTCTTCCGTTGCAATTTTAGCATCATGCGTTCCAACCACACCTCGAAGTCCTTGCCGTTAAATGGAGGATGCTTTCGTTTTCTTGTCCTCGCTTGTCACCCTCGTCGCACTCATGGTCTCAGTTGAGTTACAAGCTGGCGGTTGGGCTCATAACCACTTAAATTGCACAAGCTTATTGCGCAGGTGTAACTCCAGACCTGAGTATCACCAAGCACGAACGAGAACTGTAGTGATGCTGAGCAAGCAAGCTCTTGACGTGTGTAGTTGATTGTATTTTGTATAATGAGGTTGCCTTCATCTTTCTCTGCTTATCGTTAGTCTCACGCTCTAACTGTCACTTGCGTTGTGGGAAAACCCACCAGCTTCAACAGCTCACGAACAACCTACGTACACTCGCACATGCACACGTCACACACTACACAGTATACAATGGAGCACTGATCATGTGGACCAGTACACTGTCGTTTTCAACAAATTCTATTTGACTTGGCTTTTAAACACGGTACTGAAGGTTTTGGCCATAGATTACATGTCCATCATCAGATTATCCGTTGTGGAAGCTCTTGCGGTGCGCATGCGCATCTGCACCGCTGGCCGCAGTACCATTGGGCTCCTTGCTGGCCTGCTCCTGGGCGTATAGAATGAGGCGCACCATTTCCGTCTCCGAAACGCTGTGCAGCAGCAGGAAGGTGGCGTACTTGGCCTGCAGCTGCTGGAATGCCTCCATCTCGTCCAGCACGTCGTAGCGGAAAGCCTCGCTACGCATCTGCTTGCGGGCCGCGGCCCAGGTCTCCCGTCCCCGGTCACGCGTGTCCGAGTACAGCTTGCGCTTCTCTGAGAGTATATTCCGCAACAGCGCCACCTTCAGCTGCTGCGGCACCTTCTTGGTGGGCGGGGGCACCGGCACGCTCGAGGGTGGGGGCAACTGTAGCGGCGGAGACTGCTGCTGATGGGAGCACGAGCGAGGCGACTGTCGGCTTTTGCCCGGAGAGCGCTTAGGCTCAGGCCTCGGTGCAGCTCTGTGGTTCGGCCACGAGAGCGACGAGGACTTGGACAGGTTTTGCCGCGTGGTGTAGACGTCGTACATGACGAGCTGGAACTCTTCACCCATGTTTTGCTTCAGCTTCAGGTCCTGCCGGACGTGAGCATTCTCCGTAGGCCGTTGTATGCGTGATTTATCAGAGGGTGGCGGCGAAGGTTGGAAGCTGATAGAAGGCGAAGCTTCGCTTGACAACGCGCTGGGTGAAACTGCGCTGATTGGCATGTGGACGGCGCCACCGTTGAGGAAGTGTCGGTGTATGTCTTCTAGCTGTTTGTGCTGCTGATTCAATGGCCGGTCAGCTGCAGACCGCTGGAGCATATTATGGAGTGTCAATCCGTTTCCAGTTGTCAAATTACCGGGGCTTGCGGCGTCACCAGCTTTCAAATGATGTGCGTCTGCCACGGAAAAACTCACGGAAGGGTGTGTTGCAGCAACGCCATGACGTCGCCTAATCTTCCGCTCGAGTTTCGCCCACACGAGTAACAACAACTTGATGCGCGCAGCCGTAATGGCTCGCCAAGCGCGCCACATAATCTGGAAGTCGCGAACGCGCTTGCGAAAACGAAGAATGATGCGTCTGAATTTGACGTCTTGGAATTCGAACCACGCTGTGATGATTAAAGCGACGGCCTCACTTCGTTCGCGCTCGTGTTTCCACACAAGACACTTACGTGTTTTCTGCTGCAGTGTTGACACTGCCTGTATCACCACAGGCATACGGAAGAACGTTGACGACAATGGTGTACTCGGCGCAAAGCGTACCAATTGTAACAAGTTCCGCTTCACGAGAGTTCTCTGTCGCCAATAGCGCTGTAGTCGTTTAGCCATTGAGATTCTCATCAAAACGCTGCGCTTTAGGCGAAACTCGTGGAACTTTGTTAGCCACTTTTTCGAGCTCTCAGCAAGTGTAACCAGCAAAAGCCACTGGCTTCGGACGTGAATGCGACGCACCTCCTCTGCTCGTTCCTCACGGCGTGTCTGCCAGCGAACTACGATGCGATGCACTCTTTTTCTTGCGCCGCATCAAGCTCTTGCTTGCGTTTGCTCGCTTGGTGAATCTTGTGATCAGTGGCTGAAGGAAGCAACGGTGTATGCGAGGGCTTTTGCAGAACCAGCAAGTTCGGGTTAGCACGGTTCCTCGCCACAAGGTCGACCCCGTGCTCTACAATGTGCTGCTGTTTTTCCACAACTGTAGAGCCTCCATTTGCTCCAACAACTGCGGCAGACTGCGCAGCTCGTTCATTCGCGAAACCAGGTTGCGTGAGCGCAAGGCTACCGCCGTCTCGTGTCGAATGACACTTCGACGTGTGGAGAACCTGGCTGACGGGGTGGTAGGATTTACTATGGGAGCAATAGGCATCACTACACCCGATGGAGTAGAGGGAGTACTTGGCGGGTGAAAGAGTGACACGAGGAGTTTGTCGACAGCTTTGTTGTTGTCTTCTCGGCTTCTCAAGAGACCGCGCTCAGTTTCGGTTAGAGGTTGCAGATGCGTTCGCTGATAGTGCTGCTTGAGCTCGTGCGGTGGACGCCTCGCGGGACGGGCTGCCGCGACACGCTGACTGTAGGTTGATCCCAACGTAGATTGGCATCGCGGTCGGCTAGGTGCTCGCACCTCGTCTTGTTTGATGTCGACTGGCGTTGGAAGATGGGGCTCTTGGAGCATTTCATGAAGCAAGTTATCCACCGTCTGCTGTTTTCGTTGCAGAGTTTCGCTCGGACGAGGCCGGTAGATTAACCATTTTGAAGGTGCTTGCAGTGCAGCGCGAACTCTCCCGGAAACACGCTCACGAGTTCGTGTGCGGCCAGAACGTTTCTTGCCATCCTCAGATTGCAGCAGCAACTGACCCAGCGCGGCAGCCGCAGGAGTGCTAGTCTGTGTCTCTCCGACTGCTGGCGCCTCCGTCCCACCATCCTCGCGTTCATTGTGACGTCGGTCGTCCAGGTTGTTGTTGTTGCTGTTTGCCGCTGTCTTGGTGAGTCGCCGAGGGAAGAGGCGGCTGGGGGAGCTCGTCATTGGTCGGTCCTGCTGTGACTGTGACGAGGTCCCCGCTTTCAGCCAACTCGGGCGAGTCCTCGCGGGAAGTTCCACCCAGCTGCGCGTCGAGGAGCGCGTGCGCCTCGGCGTTGTGCGTCTTCAGGTGGAAGCCGTCGCGCACCGTGAAGCGCTTCCTGCGGCGCAATGCTGCTGCACAGAGAGCGCTGAGTGCGCTCCAGGGGCCTGCGCTCGGCCATCGAGCGTCATAGCGAGCGCCTTCAGACTGCCGTTAATGTCGAGCGTCTGCTCTAAGAATAGGTATTAATACCATGTTACCATGTTGAAGCAGCACCGACCGCGAACATCGTACTTAGGCCAGCGTATTCTCTACCTTCGCGCGACCTTCACGAGACCTCTTAATTCAAAGAGGGGCGCCAACGTCATTCTCTTCCCGCCATCGCAGCGCCATGCCTGAGCATCGCCACAGCCACAGCCACAGCCACCGCCGCGCGTCTCAAGCGCCAGTCACTGACGCTGTCGCCACCCGCGTGGAAGGACCAGCTACGTCAGCGCTGTCTGCAGCGTCTGAAGCAGGACCGCCGCCAGCTGCTGGCCCGGCTGCGGCGGCCTGACGCGCGCAGCGTCTCGGAGGAGATGCAGCGGCTGGTGGCGCACGAACAGCAGCGCCAGGAGGAGGACGACGGCGTCTCGGTGGACGACCTGCTGCTCCTGGGTAGACTCAAGGAGGACGACTACCTGGAGATCGTCCACGCGCTGGAGGACGCGCTGCGCCAGGAGGAGGACGACGGCGCTCTACTGGCCCAGCAGCGCCAGGCGCTGGAGGACGCCGAGCTGGAGGCGCTGCTGGCTGGCATGGACCTGGAGGACGAGCACTCGTGGGACGACCACGCGCACGTGGAGGAAGCTGGTGTCGCCCCGTCCGTGCTATGCCCCAGCTGCAAGGCCGGCTACCTGAGGGAGCACACGGCGGAGACTGCCGCCTCGCTGCCCTTTGTGTCCTGCGACTGCGGCTTTACGTTCCATGTCCAGGTGGGTGGGCTGCTGCTTGAACTGGACTGGATTGGAGGTCTGATACTGACAGTGTCTGATGGTTGTGTGTGTTGTGATGGCTGTAGTACGTATATCACGGCGTGCTGGAAGACTTCAAGACAAGATCGTGTCGGCCTTCATGACGCACCGGTGAGGCCTGGCTGCTGGTGCTGGCGTTCGTGCAACAGAATCTCACCAACATCGTTCGTTGACTCGGTCTTTGCAGGGACAGGTGTTCGTCCGACCCGACGTTCGTTAAGATGGTGCCCACAGACCTACACGGCACCGCTGATGTGCTCTGCATCAAGTGCACCGACTGCGGCTGCGACCACATGCTCCGTTAACAGTGTCGGAAGGAGCTGACCAGCCATCTAGCTAGCTAGCAGAGTGGCTGTCAGACGAGCTTTTATTTATTGCATTTGTACGAACGAATCCCCGAGCTTGCCGTCCGACTTGCTCTGTCCACTCCGTGTCCTGCCAGTGTACTAGATCGAAGGCAGGAAGTGCGCCGTCATGAGTGAGCCAATGAAGAACAGAGCCAGCAGACCCGGTGTGAGCAGCCCCCACACTGGCCAAAAGGCGCAGACGTAGCAGAACGCAGCCAGCACCCCCACAATCGTGGCCATGGGGATCATGCGCGGGCAGTAGACGCTCCACTCGAGCTGGATACGCTTGATGTAGGGCAGGTAGATGGCCAGGTACACCGTGATGCAGATGTTGATGCCCGTGCAGACGAGTGCCACCTGGAAGAACCCTCTGTACAGCATCACATCACACACCTCCATGAGTCGTCGTCCCCGCCCTCCTGCGCAGCCCCCGCGTCCTACCGTTTCACGCGCGGATCGGTGAAAATGATGCGGAAGAAGTCGGTGCCGTAGGCCACGAGCCCCGTCGCCGCCATCCACAGGAACGCGTGCAGCCGCGTGCTCCAGAGCGCGGCGCGCTGTGAACGACCGGCCCGGTGCGCGTGCTGTCCGTCGTCGCTGTCCGATGCGTCGCTGTCGTCGCCGTCCACACGGGCCGGAGGCACGCGCTGGTAGGTGCGAGCGCGGGCGGCCATGGCGTCGCGTCGAAGGATTGGCCGAGTGTCCCTTCCCGTCTATGGTCAATGCCGACGAAACGGTCTCTGGTCGAGCACGACGAGGGCTCGTGTTGAACACCTCGCGAGGCGGAGTACCCCCAAGTCGTCCCGCTACAGTCGACGTGGCTGATGAGTCCGGAGGACTACGACTCCCCACCCTGGAGAACCAAGCGAACGTCGTCGAGCGCTTACCCGCTGCGGCATGAACTTGCCGCTGGTGACTCAAATCTGCTGCCTGTTCGCAGCTGCTAGAGGAGCACGCTGCTTTGCCTTTACGAGATAGTTTCACGATACAGCGCGGTGGACCCATCCAAATCTGTCTGTCCGTGAGCACGACTACTGCTTACCTGGACATCGGCCTTAGCGAGAACGTTGATGCTGCTGACTCAACGGGGCTGGACACGGTTACGACCAGCAGCGACCACATGACTAGAGATGTCATCTGCGATAGCACGCCATGTACAAGAAGCGATCAAGCTCACGGAATCGCGTCGTGTGTGAGAGGAGACGACGCTCATGATCACAATCAACCAGGTGGCGCAATGTTCTGCGCGCCGAGGGCCAGAGTGCTGCCGCGTTTCCTGAGCCAGGTCGTGTCGTGACATTCAGAGCCCCCTTCACGGGATCTGTAAAACGATTTACGTCCACAGCATTGACCAACACTCGACGTACGACCAGGATTATTATGATACTCCGCGCATGTCTTCGAACACCTGCCTCTTGCTGGTTGACGTATCGGTGTTCCGACGTGATGATGGTGGCCGCTCCATCCGGACTGTGGCTGGTCTTGTACATTGGTCGCTAGTATCGACCTGCCCATTCTTGAATTCGACTCCAACGACAGCAGTACGATGAAGCTGGTCGCCACCACGGTTGTACTCGTCCTCGTAGCGACTGCCGCACAGGCCGGCTCGATAACCCAGCACAGCAAGTTGAAATGCAATGCCAAGACTAAGGTCCCATCAATTACGTCCGGCAGCACAGGCTCCAGCCAGTCTACCCAGCAATGGTCCAGCCAGGCAACCCAGCAGCCATCGCAGCAATTGCCTTTGGATTCCAGTCAGTCGACCCAGCAGGGATCGAGCGAATCAAGCCAATCCACCCAACAAGGGTCGACAGACCCTAGCCAAAACACTCAGCAAGGATCAACGGAGTCAAGCCAATCTACGCAACAGGGACCCACGGACTCTAGCCAATCCACTCAGCAGGGGTCATCGGAGTCCAGTCAGTCCACCCACCAGGGTAGCCAAGCGACTACTACCTCGTCCTGCACGTTGACAGGAACCTACTCCCAAGGAACGGACGTGTCCAAGTGCAAAAATATTGTGATCAACGACTTGTACGTTCCCAAGGGTGTTACACTGGACCTCACGGCCGTTGCTGACGGCGCGGCGATCACATTCGAGGGCACCACCACATTCGCTCAAGATGAATGGGAGGGCCCTCTTATTCTTCTTACGGGCAACGACCTGACCGTCTCCGGCACGGGCACTCTGGATGGACAGGGAGGTTTGTACTGGAAGCAAGGTACTTCAATCACTCGCCCTGTGTTCTTCCGCTTGAAACATGTAAAGTCTTCTATGCTCAAGGGGTTCAACATCAAAAACTCGCCTTACCGCACGTTCAGCATTCTCAACTCGGAGGACACGACGATATCTGGCCTGACCTTGGACTCCCGTTCCGGTGACAATGTCGCCAAGAACACGGATGGCTTCGACTTGAGCAGGAACATCCGTCTGACGATCTCCGGCTGCACGGTATACAACCAAGATGACTGCTTGGCCATGCAGTCGAGCAACGACACCACCTTCACGGACAATACATGCAGCGGTGGCCATGGGATTTCCATCGGATCGCTTGGTGGCGACTCGGTGACAGAGTCGGACATCGTGAGCGGCCTGACTGTTAAAAACAACAAGATCATCGACAGCGTGAATGGTATTCGCATCAAGACTATCATCGACAAAGTAGGAACGATCACTGGAGTGTCCTACACGGACAACACGCTCTCGAACGTGAAGAATGCTATCGTAATCCACTCGGACTACAGCAAGTCGAAGGGAGGCTACACTGGCGATGCCAGCAGTTTGGTGGAGATCACCGATATCACGGTCTCGGGACTGTCGGGCACGGCGACAAACATTTACGACATCTTGGTGAACTCTAAAGTAGCCTCTGGCTGGAAATTCTCGGATATTACGGTGTCGGGTAGCAAGGGTAGTTGCAGCGGACAACCGAGCGATGTGAGCTGTTAGGGAGCAACTTCCAGCCCTTTTACAGCAAAACCCACGCATTTCGTAGCGTAGAATTGTGAGCAAAGTCAAGCAAAACAGATTGATGTGTTTTTAGCGTTTGAGGATCGGGTGCTTCAGCAGGGGCCTCGCAACGCTTCTGTCGTTTCAAATTGGAACACAGCTACAGAATTGAGTTTCGTTCTGCATTATCACTGCACTGCGACTCAATGGCATCGCAGAGCTCGCGAAAGAGCGCCTCTGTAGCAGCCACACTTGCTGCACTGTCACCTCTGCGGTCATAGTCGTAACCTGGGATCCAGATGAGGCCGTCGTGAATCACTCGCACAAACACGGGCGCGCGGCGGTGAATAAATTGCTTGTACCCGCGCTGTTGCCAGAGCTGAAGCAACATGCGCGCATTTGCCGAAGGCGAGCGCCGGTGGCCGCGCGTGATTGCCCTGGGTTTTGACGCTTCCTGATCAATTCCCAGACCATACCCAATCCCGCTACCATCGGCGATGCGCTCGTCATCTAGCACGAAGTCAAATGTCTCGGTAAGCGTAGTGACGAAGGACACCAATATCCGGATGGGGAACGGCAGAAAAACGGAGGCCACTAGAGGGTGTATCTGAACACGCGATACACTAGAGTACTCGGAACGCGGCGCAAGTCCAGTCCAGCTTGCTTAGCTTTTCGTCGCACAGTCCCCACAAACTCATCAGCTGCAATTCCACTGCAAGCTAGCCAACGAACATCCAGGTGAAAGCAGCGCGAAATGTCCATTGTATCTTCGAGTCGTACCATTATCCACTCGGTCCGCGAGTCTTCGGTTTTCGAGAGAGGTGACGAGGACACTGACGAGGACGATGCTTTGGTGGCTATCTTAAAGCTCAGCATGCGATTCCCACTGAGAGGTGGAATTCTACCCGCCTCATGCATGGTTTCTCGCCGCTCCAGCACAAGATTGATGATGATATTCTCCAGATCTCCGAATTCGGAGGGAGCGACACGAGATTGAAGAAAGTCAGTAAACTTCGTAAACTTCGCGGCGTATGCTGTCGGGGTGTCAATGCCGACACCTGCTGCATTGCTAGCTAGCACAGGTGGCACGATGGCAAAACGGATGCGACGGCATTTCATCGCGTCTGCCATGTCATCAAGATATCCGCAAAGCAGGTTGTCCAGGGCGTTCCAATTGTCTTCTGGTTGAGGGTATCGGTGAAATATCTGTTGGTGCGGCTGGAACGACTGCGTCAGACCGACCCAGAGGGAGTAATTGTAGGAGGCAAATGCGACCTCTGGGTCATGTGGCTCACGCTGGACAAATCTCTTCACCTCAACTGTCTGCCGCTCTGCGTCGTGAATTAGCTGGTGAATACGGTGCCCCATACTCAAATGATACACCCTCCGTCGATTTCCTGGCGATGCCTCACTCCCCATGAGCAACGCAGTGGAGTCACAGCTCGAAACCAGTTGAAAGTCACGAGCTAGACGCTGGCAGATCATCTCAATCAGCAGTTCGTCGTGGTTTCGATATCGCGGCACACATTCTATCGCTGGGGCCTCTGTTGCTGTCGTGGGAATTGTTAGCGTGTAAAACGCTTCCGTGTAGCGCTGTCGTAGCTCTTGCGGTGACGGAAAGTGGTCGGTAGTTAATGGCAGGATGGCTGGCGAAATTAAACTTGTCCAGTTTGGCCCAAGAAACACAGGCTCACCATCTTGTGCCACTTCAGGCAAAGCTTCGTTTGAAGCGCGGTGGCCTACGTGGTTTGAAACTGGAAAAAGGTGGCTCCATCGTCGCCGGTCACTCGAAAAGAGCTGTGAGCCCAGTCCCTTAGCGTACCGGAACGGATTCACGCAAGTCTTTCGCGGGTCAACGATGGCCATGGACAAATCAGTTGCCGATGACGCCTTAAAACTCAAACTAGCTGACGTCCTGAACAGCTCGGATTGATTTCTGCGCAGACCACTTTGAGGAGGAGAACTGGGGTTGCTAAGTCGGCGCTGGTTGATTTTAAACCTGGCTAATTCATCGTTCGGCGGCGAGTATGCAGGAGAGCGACCGGAAGTCGACGGCAGCTCTTTGTTCAGAGTTACTGCCCGAGTAAGAGGCCGGAAATCTTCATCTCGAACTTTCCCAGGAGTGCCGTAAATCGTATGATTCGAGGACGATGCGGATGACTTCGTTACGAAATCTCGGCTACGGAATGAGGATCCTCTATTCTCCATGGAGTTACTGAGCATCACCTCCAAGGAAAATGAAGGGAGCCTCTCTGCTTTTGGAATGGAACATGATACTATCGGGATACCAGGAGAGGAATGTATCGATTGCCTCTGGGCGCGCTCTGTGAAAGTGGGCTGCTGCGGTTTGTTAGGTGAATTGCTGCTGAGTTTTAACTTTCGTGGCGAGATCAGCGTCTGGACCATGCTGCCACTTTCACTTGGAAGGAAGGCACTTTCTTTTCGAGAGCCACTGTGGCTGCTGTTGATACGTTCTCTGGCGCGCTCCGCCTCCTTTTTGCGTTGCGAATAAACATCTCGAGCTGGCCATCACCATAACCGGAAATAGTAGCGCTGGCACCGTCGTTCTCTTCGTGGCTTTCCAATGGAACGAAACCGAGACGCCTATCGCCCGAGCCTCGCGAGTTTCGGGCTCCTGTCGTGCCCGCGATAGATTCGTCACCACGACCTGGAGGTGGTGCAAATACGCTCTCGTCGTACTCCTTCAGTGCTGCCCGTGCATGTAGACTAGCGCTAAGGTTGTTTGCTGAGCGAAAACGACCCGACGTGACAGTGAGGTCGAAGTCAGGGGAGCGACTAAGCTGTAGCTGTTCTGGTGCCGGGGTAGATGAACCAGAATCGAGAAGTTCACTCGACTCGAATAGCAATCGACTCTTGTTTCCAGCAATCCTGATCGACAACGGCGCCCTGGTCGCGATAGCTATTTCTCCAGCATTATTGTCGTCGTTGCTTTCGTTGCCTTTGTCGTCGTTTCGAACGGATATCGAGGTTATGCTATAACCAAAACCCGGAGCTTCTTGTTTCCCTCCCATTAAATTCCGCAATGTCACTGGAAACTCTAATTTCTCGGAGGGGGCGGCGACATCGAACATGCGAAACGATGGCAGAGGATTGAACTGCTGGTTTCGCTTTACTTGGCACTCGCACGAGTGCCAACCATGTGCCTTCAGCCGAGCAGCTGAATTGTTTTCACCTGGGCTCGTAGCTACAGGGGGCTGTAGCTGATTTGTATTCCTCGTCCGCCCGCAAACACAGTCAAAATCCAAGAAGGTGATGTTCACCCAGTGGGGTACGTCATATGAGAGATCCTCTTTCGTGTTGTTCGACGGTTCAGCTGTAGCATCCGAGATTTTTGCTTGGGCGAAGGAGTTTTTAAACCCGACGCTGTCAGATCGAATCCATTCGGGGGTTCTTAGGAAATGAAGCTGATTTCACTCCAATCATGCCTTGCGCAGATGTGGCTTCTAATAGCTTCGACTCGTCACTTGCACCAGACCCCGAATCTTCGCCAAAAGAAAGTGTGCGCAACAGGTTCGGCTGCGAGGCTGCCTTATCGGGTGGTGAACTGTGGTAAATAAACAAAGGAACCACATGCAAAGGCGGTGTTGACAATGATATCATATCCATACCCACTCCGTTGTCCATCATCCTCTGCTCGGTGATTTCCGCGAGCTTTTTGTTCACGTTGAAAATGCTGCACCCCGCTGTCATCATCACAATTCCCTGCCCAGTTCGGCTCAGATCACGGTCCATATAATGTTTGTCCAATACGTTTAGTGTCACATTGATGGCTTCTAGGATATTTCCATCCTTGGCACGCGATGGCACTCCAAACGGTAGCTTTGTCCACTTTACGTACGTCTCGGTACACCCACAGTCACCAGACGAAGACGAGTGCTCCTGGTCGTCACTTGCTGATACGCTGGGCACTTCTGACTCTGGCTGTGTGTTAGTGTCTGGAGGCTTTGGACAACGACATATTTCATATCTAGCAGACGAGAGTTGCTCTGGCGTGCGCCACCGATGCATCTCGTAGTAGCGAGCAAATTCTTGCTTAAGCAACAGCAACAAGCGACTCCAGTCCGGCCCCGTGAAGTTCATAACCACCACTTTGTAAAAATCCTCATAGTATCGGCCAGTGACTGGATCAACATGAATGGTGGGGCCATAGCCGTTTGCCATGTTGATGCCAGGCGCGCCACAGCCTGGGCCAAAGCCTTGACGTCGAGGGTCTGAAAATGGCGCCTTTCTCGGATCAAAATCGTCCGGAAACTGGGTGGCATCGTAGAAACTCCTAGAAAAGGCAATAATCGTGACGGAGTGACTTATAGAACTCTCGGCCCACTTTGAAACGAGCACGCGGAGCAGGCGGTTCAGCAGCTTTTCGTAGTAGATTTCGCCGTCCGGCGCGAACTCCCACATCTCGGTGCTCATCTGCACGAGCCAGAAGAGTCGGCTGGATCTTGAGCGCACGACGATCTTGGTGGCGTCTCCGATGACGCCGCACCCGAGCTGTGTCTTGTCGGCCAGGATGGCGTCCACCTGCGAGCGGATGCCGAGGCACTCGACGGTCTTCCCGACGTAGACGCACTGGCCCAGCATGGTCACCTTGAAGCGCCAGATGTCTGCTCTGGACACGAACTGGTCCTTGAAGCTCAGCTCCACGAAGTCAGCGGCCACGTCCTGCTGGTCCACGCGCGTGACCGTCACGGGACGGAAGGCCTCGAGTCCGAACTGCGCCGCGACGTCCTTGGCCACGCTCACCTGCAGCTTGCCGCGCACGGGCGCGAGCGACTCGACGGAGAGCACGAGACGCGGGTGCGCGCGCTCCGTCTGGGCGATCTCCACGAGGTCGTGCAGCTACATCAGCAACAAAAACAAACTATCAACACATTGTTTTTATCACTGACGCTGTCGTCGTCAACGCTTTCTCGTTTATGAACTTTTAGGACCTGCACATCGGGGAAGAGGTCCGGATTCAGCACCAGCAGCTCGCCGTTGCGGAACTCGGGGCCGTGCACCACGAGCGACAGCGCGTCCCGGTCCGTCGTGTTGCGTCTGGAGCGCCACATGCTGAGGGAGGCGTCTCCTGGTGCGCACTCGCAGAGACACAGAAGTTGCCTTCAACGCGCCGCTTCGCTGCTTTTAGGTCCAAAAGTCCAAATAAAGTACCGACACATAAAACAAACTGCCCCATTTTCAATTTTAACCAGAGAGAAGCAATACTTAAGTAATCAACAGTTCAAGGCAGCCAAGCCCCTCCGTCGTCGGCTGCAGCATGAGCGCGGCGGTTCCCCGGGGCGATGGCGCCACCGAGAGCGACGTGGACCTGATGCGCACCATCCTGGGCGAGCACGTGCCGCAGAGTGTCATCCTCACCTGCCTCAACGCCTGCGCCTTCGACGTCAGCGCCGCCCTCAATTGGTACTTCGCCGAGGTGGCCTCGTCCCCGCCGCGTCGGCCGCTGTGGTCCCCCGGCGGCCGCAGGAGGAGCCACGCCCGTGCCCAGCATCTCGTCCGGGCTGAGCCTCACGCTGCACCCTCGCAGCCTGCCGGGCATGGTGAGCAAGTCGGAGGCCTACTACGCCACGCTGACCAAGGGCGACCCGGCCTACGACATGCTCACGCCCAGCAACGACAAGTTCCTGACCATCCGGCTGCGCAAACGGGGCTGGCGCACGGGCCACTTCCTGGGCATGCCCTCCCCGGCCACGCAGAGAGCGCATTTCTCCAACGGAGATGTGGTCACGCTCGAGTGCAACGGGCTCTGGCTCAAGGCCAGCCAACTCAACAAGATGCTGCAGTGGAAGGCGCCGTCCGAGGACGACCGCAACAAGTTCGTCATCCGAGGACTGCCACTGGGCAAGAACCTGGCCCCCGGGGACTACTTTTTCTCACGAGCTACAAGTGGAAGGACAAGGAGATCGTGCGCAAGGACGAACGACCAGTGGGGATCAGCAGCTACAACACCAACATCCACCGCTGCTTTCTGGGCCTCGAACGCATCAAAACGTATGTACGTTGGGCCAGTGACTATGGAGCGGACGACTTCGGATGCTAATTGTATTTCCCCCTATTATTTTTGCAGTGCAAACCTGCGCCTGTATTTCTACGCAAAGCTCACTGAGAATGCCGTCAAGAGTCTGCCCAAGCCGGACGATCCGATCGATGCCAACCACCTGACCATCAGCGTTATGGGCACACCCATGTCCACCGGCAGCATTAGCATCCGTGAGCTCTCGCATTCGGTACGTTTGACTTTGGCCACTTGCTATCTGGGAGGATGCTGACCACGCTGTATTTTCAAACAACGATTGCAGCGGCGGAAGGACTCAATTTCCGACGAAATTCAACTCACAGATGCAAAGATTGATCAGATGTTGAGTATCATCGGCAATGACGTATCTCGCGACCGCCTTGCTAATTGCTTGGATGGTGCCGGTGGAGACGTTCAGGTAGCATTAGAGCACTACTTTATGAGTGTGTCTACATTGGAGAGTGTCCCACCAGCCACACAAGGTGCCACGTCAGCTAGCGCACCACCGTCAGCGCAGAGTCAGCTGGTGGAGCAAACCACTAGTCTTGAAGAGGCTCAAGCACTTGCACACGCAGCGGCCCAGGCGAACCATGATCGTCGTCCGCTCAGCCACCTCATTCTAGGCATCCCATCTATATCGGAACCTCTCGAGCCACCCGCACCGGTCCCGGAAAAACCTACCAGCATTACCAAGCATGGAGTTGCCGTTATACCGCCTCGCCCGCCTGCAGTGGATGTCACCAGCACATTCGTTGGAGAACCATCGCCTGGTATGCCACCCCCAGTGCCGTCACCGTGCCCGTCCCCCATCCCACCTTCCGTTGTCTCTGCATTGGATGGCAGTGTGGGTTCAATGCTTGCTCCGACATCAACAGGGGGCGGTGCACCTGTTCCTCGAATTACAGAGGACGAGGTATTCGTCGACACAACTGACTACTCGAAGCACCAGTCTCAAATGGAGCAGCAAATGACACAGCAAGAACAACAAATAGCACAACAGCAACGACAAGCGCGCGTGTCCGAGTCAGCTGCAGCGACAGAGGAGCGGGCGGAAGCGCTTACGATTCAAGACTTCGAAATGTTGAGCGTGCTGGGAAAAGGTAGTTTTGGTGCTGTGATGCTCGTGCGATTTAAGAAGGACGGACGCGTGTTTGCGCTGAAGATTATCAAGAAAAGCAACATGGACAAGGCTGACGTGCTCAACGCAATGGAAGAGCGACAAATCTTGCAGCGCATTCATCATCCGTACATTTGTGGTCTCGTATTCGCCTTCCAGACCAACGAGCGGCTTTATCTGGGTATGAAATACTACGCCGCCGGTGACCTCTTCTACCATCTGAATATGAAGGGCCGACTAGGTGTCAAGGACGCCAAGCTTTATGGCGCAGAGCTTGTGCTGGCCATCTCATATCTCCATGAACTCAACATCCTCTATCGCGATCTCAAGCCTTCCAACGTGATGATTGACTCAGAGGGTCACATTGGTGTGGTGGACTTTGGTCTCTCCAAACAGCATATTTACGGCAGCAATTTTGGTGTCAAGACGCTGTCGGGTACGGCTGAGTACGTGGCTCCTGAAGCACTTGCACAGTCTGCTGACGGATCCCGCAACTACGGCAAAGCATACGACTGGTGGAGCCTCGGCATTGTAATTGTACGTGTTTTTAAACTTCGTCTTCTATGGGCGCATGCTTGGGTTTGCTGAATTAACTTTTGTTCTTCTCTCTCTCTCTGAATGCAGTACGAGATGCTGGTGGGCGAGTCACCATTCTACGATGAAAACGAGCACAAGATGCTGAGCCGTATCGCGTACTCGGACGTTGTTTTCCCATCCGACTTCCCGCGCGATGCTTATGATTTGGTCAAAGGCCTGCTGCACAAGGATCCAAAGCAGCGACTGGGCTCGGAGCGCACAGGCGGGGTGGATGCCATTAAGCGCTGTCGGTTCTTCAGGCATATTGACTGGGATAAGCTGTTGCGACGAGAAGTCAAGGCCCACTGGACGCCGAAGCTTAGCGGCGAGACGGACACGAGGTACGTGGACCCAGAGTTCATCGACGAGGGTCCACCTTCAGCAGCCTACGACCCGAGCGCCGAGACCGCAAACTCCCTTAGCAAGCGCTTCAGCCAGTTCTCATTCAATTACAATCTCGGGTGAGACGTGGGTAGTGATGGAGTACGCACAAAGGATCCGTTTTTGCTTCTCAATGGAAAGTCCGGTACACTTACTGTACTTGCTCCTGGGTTCGATGATTGGCGTTGACACAGTAAACTAAGCTCCTGCAGCGCTCAGGTCTCGGACTTCAAAGGCCGGTTCATAAGCACTTCCTGGAGCTCCTCACGCTTGATCTCGCCCTTAATCATGCGATTAACGGTGCGGAAAATGGGCAGGTCGAGCCCGCACTGCTCGGCGAAGTAGACGGCCACCTCAGCCGTCGGCACGCCCTCGACGGTAGTTTCGCGCAGCAGGTCCTCAGCCTTTTCGCCCTTAATGAGACGCAAACCGAAGGTGCGATTACGCGAGACTGCCAAAGGCCGTGAGCATGAGATCGCCGATGCCCGAGAGCCCCGAGATGGTGATCGGCTGGCCGCCCATGGCCAGACAGAGCTTCTGCAGCTCGAGCGAGCTGCGCGTGACGAAGGCCGCCAGCGTGTTGATCCCGTAGCCTGCGCCCTCCACCATACCGGCTCCGATAGCCAGCGGGTTCTTGAGCGCTCCGCCGAGCTGCACGCCGACAATGTCCTGGGAGCTGTAGATGCGGAAGTCGACGGTGGACAGTCGGCGCTGCACGTAGACCGCGTGGTAGAGCAGCTTGGAGGCCACGACGACCGCGGACGGCGCGTTGTCCATGAGCTCCAGCGCGAAGGAAGGCCCCGAGAGGAAGGCCAGCGGCTGGTCTCTCTGCAGCGCCTCGAGGATGGGCTCGGCCAGCAGCTGCTTGGTCTTGAGGTAGAGCCCCTTGCACGTGACGACCAGCACAGCGTCCGTCGGGATGGCGTCGCGGTGCAGCGCCAAGAAGTCGGGCGTCAGCTGCGCCGGCAGACACACGACGACCATCTTGGCGCCGTCTGTGGCTTCACGCACCGACGTGGTGGCGCGAATGTTGGGCAGTAGCTCGAACTGCGGGAACACGCGCGGGCTGCGGTGCCGCTCGTTAATAGAGGCCACCACGTCGGCGTCGCGCGCGTAGATGACCACGTCGTGCTTGCGCCGAGCCGCCAGCGTGGCCATGGCGATGCCGAAGGCCCCGGCTGCCAGCACCGCCACCTTGACGCTCTCCACCTCGGCCGACGGCATGCCGGCGAACGTCGCGCCCCGAACGTCATGCTGCTGGTGGTGGTGGTAATCGTCGATGAGCTCGATGTGAGCCTGCTTCAAGTGGAAGTTCGCCTACAGATTAGCGCTAAAATGTTGCTTTTCTACAAATTAGTAGCTGTTTAAGTGTTTTTAGCGAGTCTTTACAAAACTCAAGTGAGAATTCGATGGATGGCTATCGTGGACCGCCCACAGCCTTTTTGGATGAGATTGCCTTTATTCTCACATACCTTTCGTCGTCGAGCTGCATGTTAGTTGCTGCGTGATCTCCTTCCTTCCCCGTGACGAACTCAACCAGGGAAAGAGGCCTCGCGCTTTCTTCCCTTTACATCGTTCCAGCACCGCTCTCCGCGGTGTTCTCTTGTCGTTGGAGTGTACCTCAGGTACACGCTGATAGCTCGGATCTTCTCTCTGAGGGAAGGCGCTCCAAGTTGGTAGAATGAGTGTTGTGTGTATTGGCCCGCTGCGCTGTCTCTCCTCCTCCGGGGGAGTGTGGGCCTCATGGAGCTCGTCTCCCTTGGCTGTATGAGTGCTACCCGTCGGCTGTTGGTTCTCAACGGTGTTTTCGACGGGTCTCCCACTGCAGAGCGCGCGCGGGCCGAGAGCGAACCAGGCCAGCATCATAGTACCCGATGTGGCGCGTATGTACCGCCCTCGTGTCTCCAATAGCTGGCACATGCCTGTCACCACCACCTGCACGTCTGCATGAACTCACTCCTCATTGATACATATCTCTCAATCACCGAGCTCTCGCTTCGCGCAGCACCTACTGTAGCTAAAGCAATTGCCTGGGCAGCATGCGCTCCCGTCGCGCCACTTCCTCGGTGTCTTGCATTGCCTGCCAGTGGCCGTCGTTGGTCATGATCGACGACTGGTGCACGCGGATGGCGGCTGAGGGGCTGTGAAGCACGCTGAGCAGCGCTGCCACCAGGTTCACGCGCGACTCGAAGGCGAACACGCGGCCGTGGGAGTCAAAGTTGAGCACCAGCTCCAATGGGAGACCCACGCTGCTCCCGACGAGCATGCGCTCAATGTCGCGTACCTGAGCGTCTCGCTGTGCATGAGCGAAGAGGGCTGGGTACAAGTACTTGAGCGTGTCCTCCGTGAAGGTGACTCGGATCTCGCTGCTAGCGTACACAGTCACTGCGCACTGAGAATCTTGTGCATCATCGTTATCTACGAGTCGCAGAGACCGCAGCTCGACCGTCAGTCCTTGGTGAAACGTCGTGTACTTTTCCCACTGGTCCAGGAAGGGCTGAATGCCCTGGAAGTCTCGGCACAGGATGTCTGGACGGAACACGCTGGCCACGAAGCTGTCCGTGACAGCACTACGCTCGCCGGTTCCAGATTCGTATCCACGCGCAAACTGCTGGAAGTACTCCCGCGTGAGGTCCATGGCCACAACGGAGCTGTTAGCGCGCCAGAGCACCGTGGCCGAGTCTCTCAGTAGCGCGGAGCGCTCTAGACACGAGATATGGGCCTGCAGCGAGCGGATGGAGGCGTCCAGCGTCGTGTCGTCGGGCTCTGGCTCGCCCTCGACTTCGACTTCGCGACGTCTGGCTCGGGCGTCTTGGCGGCGTCTGGACGCGCAGTTTCGGCGCTGGGGCGCGTGTCGACGGCGATGCAGCTTGTTGTCACTGTCGCCGTCGATCAGCAGGTGGCGCTGATGGTGATGCAGCGTCACGACGCGGGCGAAGCGCCTGGCTAATCGTCGAGCGGCGTCCGAGTCGCTTGACTGGGTCCGTCGCTCTTGCTCGGGTGGTGGCAGTGGGCCTCGGAACAGCGGGAGCATTGTCTGTGACGTGCGTTCTGGAACTACGCGAGTCCGAAGTGCTCGGAATACTGACTGTCGGTGGTTTGCGTTGGTTTGCAGCTCTTGACGCCTCGTTCGCGTGATGTTCTCTATTGTTCTTGTGCTCGCTACTCCGCGTGCGACTGCGGCTGGATCGAACTGAGTGCAGGCGTCTCCCAGGCACCCCACGCCAGATTTTATTTCGGTCATCTCCACTTGTCTGACAAATGTCAAGCAGGTCTTCTAGTTCGTCTCGTCCACGCACAGTAAAGCTCTGGCTATCCGTCAAGTCACGCAGGACGAAGGTGAAGTGGAGCACGCCGGGCGGGTCCTCTTTGCTCGAAAGCGATCTCGTCGACTTGAACAAGCGGAGGAGTTAGCCGACGCATGACTATAAGAGCGTGAGTTCCAGGCGTGGGTTCCGACCTTTCTGTTTGGCGCAAGTGCTCAACCTGCCGCGCGGCTTTCTCCGGTTGCGCTCGATTTGTCATCTCTGGACGGAACAGCCCACTACGAAGCTTATGCCTCTAAGGGCTTGCTTCATCCGAAGGCAACAGAAGCAAAAGCGAGGTTGGTGTCATGTAAACGACGTTCAACGTTTCGTGGCGGATGACGTTCATGGCAACAGTGTTCATGCAAGAACGTGTTCTTCGAATTCGTGCACTTTTAAAAAGTAAACTTCAGCATGACATCCAATCAAATCACGTCAATTGACTTGCTATTACAGCTGTGCTTACACATGCCAGTCCGTCGCTTGGTTACATCGTTTTCAGTCGTCTGGTCCATGCCAGCCTGCTCATTTGCTCTTGGATTTCGACTTGGGGGTGGCTTCAGACTTGATCTCCTTTGACGCCGTCTTGCTCTCCTTCTCCGTCGACTGGGTGGGCGCCTCCGCCGATCCAGTCACAGACTCCGTCGCACCGCCAGCACCCGTCGCAGACGCAGACTCGTAGCCGAAGTACGGAGGGTAGCCGTAGCCGTAGCCAAAGCCGCCACCGTACGACGAGTAGTAGTCCGGGAAGTAGCCGACACCACCGTAAGACGAATAGTAGTCAGGGTAGTAGCCAAAGCCACCTCCGTAGCCATAGTCGTAGTCGTCCTTGCCCTTGCCACAGCCATAGTCTTTGCCATAGCCGCAGTCCTTACAGTAGCCGTAGTCCTTACCGCAGCCGTAGTCCTTGCCATAGCCATAGTCCTTGCCATAGCCGTAGTTCTTGCCATAGCCGTAGTCCTTGCCATAGCCGTAATCCTTACCATAGCCGTAGTCCTTACCATAGTAGTCCTTGCCGTGACCGTAGTCGTCATAGTCTCCGTAGCTCTTGTAGTCGTAGCCGTAGCTCTTGCTTTTGCCCTTGTAGTCGTCATAGCCATAGACATCGTGACCATAGCCGTAGCCGTAGTCGTAGTCTCCGTAGCCCTTGTAGTAATAGTCATCGTAGCCGTAGCCCTTATGCTCGTAGTCGTCGTAGGCGTGGTCGTAGTCAGAGGACTCGGTCGCCTTCACGTCTCCGAGGCGGCGGCGGTAGTGCGACGGGCTCTTCTCATGGTCGTGGTGGCGCTTCTTGTGGTCATGGTGGTCGTGCTTGTCGTGTTTGTACGAGGGTCTGTGGTCTTGCATCGAGCCCAGGTGTCGTCGCGGCGAGAGTCCGGCGGAAGTGTTCGCATCGGTCGCGTGGAGGAGCGAGGTGGCGACACAGAGACCCAGCACGAGTACAAGCTTGGAGTGCATCTTGGTCCGTTGATGGTGTTGAGGGCAGGTGACGATCGAGTGCGGTGGAGGAGACAAAA
>JAAVTI010001373.1:0-163628 GCA_011947335.1 Phytophthora constricta | reverse complement strand
AACCAGTAGTCAATATACGTGTCGTATGAACGCCTTGCCATTACTTAGTAAACACCTCTCATGCGAATATTGGCTCGCCTCATATCAATTCGTCCTCGTAGACGCCCCAGCGCGGTAAGAGAATCACACGATGCCACTTCCTCGTCAACTCCGTCGATGCAGAACTGAATGCGAATTGAAGCTGCCGGTGGATTGCCTAAACCCAAATTTAGGACACTGTCCTAAATAGTGTCCTAAATTTGGGTTTAGGCAGTCCACCGGCTGCAGTCCACCGGCAGCTTCAATTCGCATTCAGTTCTGCATCGACGAGCATTGACGAGGAAAGTGGCAACATCGTGCTGATTCTCTTACCGCGCTGGGCGTTGAGCGTCTACGAGGACGGAATTGATATGAGGCGAGCCAATATTCGCATGAGAGGTGTTTACTAAGTAATGGCAAGGCGTTCATACGACACGTATATTGACTACTGGTTAGATGCTTTCACTTCTTGTAAAGTAACTTTGAATTAATATCATCGGTATAATACCCTTTAGACCAGCACTCTTTCGACTGGGCATGGTCGTCCGCTTCTTGGGCACGATACGTATCTGCAGCGCGTCCGGTGTCGGGCGCGGAAGCAATGCGGAAGAGCTCCTGGGTTGAAGTGGTGGCTGTAAACATAGATTTATACAGTTTATTTATATGATATCAGGGGTTTAGGACAGGCGGCGTCGATCCTAGATCGTTGCTAGGGGGCTAGCACAGATCTAGGATCTGTGCTACGCCATCCCTGGGCGAGAGGGCTGCGCCGAATGCACCGGTTATGTGAGGTGTAGGGTAAAATCTAGGATTTGGGACGACCCAAAGGCCTGCGGGAATCGCTCCATTATTTGTTGGACTCCTGAGTAATGTCCAGAACCAGGCCATCTCGTCTCGGCTATATGCTGGCACGCCACGTTCGGCGTCCATAACCGGGTCTGTCCGTCCCGGCTATGTGTTTACGACAACTGTTCAGTGGGGGAATACTATTACATGAGTGCATTCCGCCTGCGGCGGCCCTCGTCGCTTCGCTCCTCGCGGGTCGGCCTTCGGCCTCCACAATAGATATTAACTCCTAGTTAGGCTAACTACTCCGCGCAACGCGCCGACCATTGCACGCTCTTTTCGAAACCTTGATTAGCCTGAAAGGTCGTCTGCGAACAAAAAAGCTCATCGCGTATACTCAGGAGTCTTGAAAATGTACTCAGGAGTGAACTCTTTTCCTTGGCAAGTGGCGATGCTCGCGCCCCTGGTAGGGCATTCTCATTCACCCCAGAGCAAGCATGTGCCACTGTAGAAGGACCGCTAGTCTGGCGGAAACTTCGTCCAGACATGCAGTTCATGATGAGGGACGGAATTTAGTATACTGGCTGTCTGGAGTGGTTGAACGAAGATCGTTCAGCTCAACTATTTCCCCGGTCGGCTCTGATCGACATGTTTTCTCAGATGATGTTCTGGAACAAGCTTGACGAAGTGCCGTGGACGAAATACGTCTCCGAAAGGTATTATCTGATGGCGGAGGCCCGTCTGGACCAGATGCGGAAATAGGGCAAAATTCCTATGAAGTGGGCCCCCGCATGAGAGCGTTGAGTCACAGATCGTTGTGCCAGAGGGTGCAAGTTTCGCTAACCATTTGTTGTTTGGTGTTAGCTCTGTCGGCGAAAGTTTGGCTCGTAAGAACCTCTGCGCAAGCATGAAACGCTATCAGAGCCCCATCTGGCCAATTTGGGGAAGGCAAAAGAAAATAAACAGCACATCGCAGCCCAGTACGTGATCAAGAGCAGGAAATGGAGCGAGATGCAATGAAGCACCGAGAGGACGAAGCTATCTCTTCTGGCCCGGCAGCTAAAGACACTCCGTAGAATCCATCTACTCGCTGGAATCTGGTATCGGTGGGAAAATGCTTAAGATGTTGGGGTGGAAGAGCGGCCACGGCCTCGGAAACACGGCACTGAAATTACTGCCCCAATTCAAGTGGCAGGGACCTGCAGTCGAAGCGAGACGGCTCCCAGGCGCCGCTCACAGCCTTGGTGGACCTATCCGAAGCCAATCTGACAAGGAACGTGCCAGGACAGCTTCAGTGTGGAAAGGGGATGATGCTTAAGTATCAGCATAATGTTTCCTGTTGCGCTAAGACGAGAACTCTGCAAACTGGTAAGGAAGTTGAACTTTTACCTAATTGGTACTGATAAAACCATGCAGTTCCTTGTGATTGCTAAACCCTCCTCGTCCGCCCTTTTCCTCATGATATCTTCAACGAGTTGATTAACCTCGTTCCAATTGCCTCGAAATATTGTTTTAAGAGCTGTTTGCACGCCGACTCACAGGAGAACACGCTGGATGATACGCCAACGTGCCATGAAACTGCTCCGTCTCGTCCAGCTCAAGATGAAGAAGCAATCATCCAGCACCACATACCTCGCCAAATTTGATGGCGAAACGCAATTCATGATCCCTCGCACCAAACGCGCACCACTAACCACAAGAAAGTCTGGTCAACCACTCAACTTGCGAAGATAATCGCTTGCGTGGCATGGCTGAAATTTACCGAACTGCCGCTTTCGCTGGTCGACGACGACAACCACTTCGTCTGTCGCAGCATCCTTTAGGACAAAAAAATGTCGACGCCTGCTCCACCATTGCCAGTAGCTTCCTTGAGGAAGTGTTTGAGAAACGGTTTGCAGACACACTTCCACATCTTCCTTGTTAGTTCATGCAGCGACGTTGGATTGCCATCTCCAAGATTGAGTGTTACTGAACGACGTAGCTTTCAACGTTCGAAGCGGCCTTGAATTATCGCGTAGTATATTTTGTCTATGTCGAGAAGTCTGAAAAGGCGTTAAGATCGTCAACAAACTTCACTTTCAACTGCTTTTCACGAAAAAATGCTTCGATTTCCTCGCGTCTGCGAAACCCACCACCAGGTTCTTTCCTTTTCTTCAAAATTGCCTTTACCACTTGATCAACCTCTTTACATTTTCCTCGAAACAGTGATTTGAGCGCGGTTTTGGAGGCTGAATTGATGGCAATGACGGGAGAGCATGCTGGGTGATATGTCAGAGACCCATGAAAACTGTCACTTTGTTCCCTAATTACAAGATAGCAATTGGGAGGCACAGTAAACGTTGACAAACCTGAAGTGGCAACGCAATTAACCACTCCACGAACGAAGAGCGCTCCACGTTTTTGAAGAAATGTTGGGCAACGATCCAAGTTGCTCAAATACGTTTTTGCTTGGCTTGGCTGGAATTTACCGTACTGCTTTTTCCTTTGATCCAGAAAAACGACTTCAACATTGGTCGAAACATCACGCAACGCAAAAAATATCGACCCCAGCTCCACCATCGCCATTCATTGCTATGAAGCCTTTCGAAATCCAGTCGACTTTTCGCAACGCATTGTTCTTTTCAGGATTGAGTTCGCTCGTATCGGCACCAAATGCGTCTTGACAAAGGAACACTTTTGATAGTTTCAAATGGACTCGAATTTTACGCGTTGCATCATCCATTAAGGCTCCACACAAAAGCGTTCCAAGTGAGACGTCCGATCTCTCTAGCACCAGAAGGGCATTAATTCGCACCGCATAAAAATATGCTCCGAATGTTTCCCACGCTTGCCACGGTTGGACATCAAAAATTACTGTATCCACATGGTCATGGAGATCACTTAGAGCACGAGCCAATGCTTTCTCTGCTTCATTTTCAAGTATTTCGTACAGTGTTCCAACATTCCGCAAAAGAGAATATGGCACTTGGATCCCGAAGGCTTCCCCATCAGACGAATCCACAAGCAAGCAGAGTGAAGAGTCTCTGAGTCGTGACCACTTCCACGTCGCATTAAACATTGCATTTTGATGAACCTTTAGTCCTGATACTGCAAAAGCTGCCAACCGGACACGATCACTGATATCGAGAACATTAAGATACGTCTCAACATAACCCGTTCGGATTTCAGCATAGCACTTTGTGATAATCTCCAAACTCACAGCTTCCGATTGATCTTTTTCCCATAACGTCTTCACTTTCAAAAGATAATCGACAATCCATCGTGGAACGCCCCCAGATAAAACAGATTTCGACAAATCTGGGAATGGCGAAGAAGTTTGGCGAATTCTGCATTGCTCTCAAGAAGTTTGACCACTTCCTTCATCGTCAATAGAGTCATCGGAAGTCGCTTGGTGACATAATAGGATGAATTTGCAATCGAACCCGATGCAATGACGCCCAAATCTGTCCCCGCAAACATGGGCAGCAAAACCAGACTCGACGACGCCACGCACAGCAAATCTCCAATTACCCCCACGAGCTCACGTAGGAGTGACACGTCGGGATCTTTTCGACGAGCACCAATCTTTTCAATCTTTTGATATTCATCAATGCCGAGAAAGAGGTATTTCGTCCCTGGTTCTTGCACTTTCTCACGCAGCTTGCGTTCAATGACTTTCGATGTCACGCAATCTCAGCTGAGCTCCATTACGAGGTAGTCGCGAATCGAACCACTCGCCAAATTCAAGATCGCAATTCTTCTCGAGAAAAATCGATACAAGAGCCGCCACGAGAAAGACGCCTCGATTGGCATCGATTGCTCGACTGGTTGGGGTCTAAACCCGTTAAAGTACGGAACAATCACACGGACAACGTGATTGGGGTCCAAATTCAACTCTTGCAAAATCGTGCCGCCTTCTTCTAACATACGCGTTTTTCCCAAACCAGAAATACCAGAGCAAACAGGCATAACCTGCTTCGTGCGGTCTGATCCTGCTGTGCCCGAAACCGCGATAATGTTGCTGAAGCACCGCGCTGCGCTCGTAATCGCCTCTTCCCTTCCAACCAATCGAAACTGTAAACTGTCGGCTTCTAAAATGTGAGGCCTTGAAACAATTGCCTCCTTGTTGGTCATTTCGCTTTCCAAGAATGCGAGGAGATGGTCGCACGAACGAAGATCCACTTCAGGACCAATCGGCTCCGTAACCGGAACACTAGGAGGAGACGCCGCTTCTGGGAGTCCCAACAGCACGTGAATCTCCTTGTCTCCAGGCTGGAAATCCGCTCCAAAATATTCGTCGTCATTCAGCTTCCACGACGAGAGCATCTCTTCATACTCGGAGCTCTCACCAGCTTGCAAGAAGTTCTTGACACTATAGTCGTCCTTCAGCCACGCGCCGTTCTTCTTCGCCAAGTACAGCGTCACAGTGGCTGGATCAACTTTGAAGCGATGATTGACGTCGTTTCTCATTCACGATAGCCTCCTGCAGCGCACTCACTTTCGCATCACGTGCGATCTCCACGGAAACACGCTCCCTACGCCATACACGCGCAATTCAGCTCAGCTCGGCCTTGCCCTCCATGTTCTTCTTGCCAGAAAGTTTCAAGACTGAGAAACATCTCGCACAATTCATTTTCCCAATTCACATTCTCACCCTCTAGAAGAACTTCCTCTATATAAGAACACATCTACGAACTGAAACCGGCATGTCACTCGCGGATGTCACTAATTCAATCACAGCCTTTTTATAGCATCTCTAGATATTAAAATGTAAGAGCATCGTCACCGCTACGGCTATCTAGGCGCCAAAGTGGCAGCACCGGATAGCTTTTAGGGCTCCACCACTCCGGCCATCCAGCTGATAAAAATAGCAAGGCTCACCCGAAAGCCAAATTGGAAGCCAAATTTGGCTTCAGGAATAGCCGCGGCCAGAACTCATGTTCACTTCAAGATTGATCATGGAGATCAACTCGACCCTGTCAAAGTCGCGTGGAGCCAACTACAAACCTATCGAGGACAAGTTGTTGTGTGAAACGTGGCTTTCGGTGAGCACGGATGCTTTCTATGGCATATATCAATCAGGCGACTGAGGTCAAGACTGCATTTGACGCTGAGTTGCTTCGTCTCGATGTTACAGTTTAAGATCGGCCTACACAATCGCTCAGCTCACGATTTCCGACGATTTCTCATGCCGTGTCCAAGTTTGTGGCCTAGTGCTGAATGTCTGTGCTAGTGGGTGGTCCCTGTTGATATTGAGCACGATGCGGTGACTCTGTACGAGTCTATCCTGTCCCGGATCGGGACTACCGCGCAATAAGGGAACGGTTCAAGGTGTTCCTAGAACGGCCAGGTGAACGGCAAGCTCATTGGTTAATGGAGCTGACCAATCAGCCACTCCTGCAACGGGGATGGCGCGAGGTTGGCTCTTATAGGGGTGGCTGGCATAAGAGCCAGCCTCGCGCCATCATTTCGTGGAAGCCAAGGATCTGGTGGAGGCGCTGATGACTGGCGGGAGGAGCGGGCCGGCGAGACGGCGGCGAGGACGGAGCGTTCTTGCATCCCCGCCCCGGGAAAATCATCAAAAACGGAAAATTTAAGTTCATGCAGTGCTGGTACATTTTGCGCGACTCGGATAAGTGGGGGCGTGGCGAACGTCGAAAAAAAGCGTAGTACCAACAAAATGTCTGCCCCGGTCGTGTAGTCCGTGCTATCGACCATCAGTCTACTGCTGTGCAAGTTCGTCGCCAGATGGACAAGCCGACGAGGTCGCACAAGATGGCTCACACGAAGAACCAACAAGGGTGTTCCTCACGCCAACTAGATAGGGCTAACTTAGCACTCTATGCGCGACAGGTAAAGGCTGTTGAGCGGGCTGCAGCCAATGCTGAAAAGAGGCTTAGCGTGGCGCAAGAATACTTTGAGCAAGTCTATTTAGCGCTCAAACTAATCCGAACGACGCCCTTGCTGCAGAATATTTAGCGTTGAAGAACGAGCGGTTGTCAAGAGACGTTGCTTAGAAGCTTCTGTCGATGCAAGTTCCGCAGCAGCAGTCGTCCTACATGCACACAGTTCTGTGGAGAAACAATTAGAAGCAATAACAAATATGATTTTCTAATTTACTCACCATTGAGGGTATACTTCACGTGTGGCCCCTCACCTCGTAGGATGGCGTCAAAACTTGGAGATTGCTCAAGAATATTGATGTCGTTTAGTGAGCCTGAAGACCCAAAGTTATAGTGCCAAATTCTCAGATCGTAGTCAGCGACGGCCTCGACGACTTTGGTTGGCTTTTTCTCTTTTCCTTTGTGCTGACCAGCTAAGGCCATCGGGCAGTTTTTCCAAACCCAATGCATACAATCGATTGAGCCCAGCATTCCGTGAAACCCGCGCTCAGCGTTCTGTTTCAATATACGCAGCATTTCTGCAGTCGAGGAGGACGCAGATACTCCGGACCAAAACCCGCTAGGATGGCATCGCAAAAATGACCAACACAATCACTGACGGTCGGAGCTGCAATCTCGAGGTTCTCGTCGATTGCGTCAAAAGATAAGGAGTAAACCAGTACCTTCAATGCCGCAGTGATCTTTATCAAGCTAGATATTTCTGCAGAGTTCTGCTTCTGAGAAAAATTCGAATCGTGATCCAGTACTCCTATCGATACCTTTGAAAACAGACGCCGCGACATTCGAAAGCGTCTGCGAAATATTGTATCGTCGAAAATTGGACTCGGTCCGAAGTACTGTTGTAGAAGACGGATGTGACGCCGTGCCAGTTGCGAAGTTGGTTGAGCACACGGCCTGGCAACGAGCCACCAGGTCCCCGCTTTGCTCCTAGTAAGGTGGGCGAGCTTGGTAATAATTTCTACCAGTACTTCTTCATCTTCTTGAAACAGCATCTCCATCTGACGTAATGTGAATCGCGATCCATCTCGCCTCACCAGTTGCTAGAAAAATAGCGGTGTTGGTGGACGACCACCAGGCCTGCGGCTAAAAAAATAGCTTTTGCTGTTCTTTGTAGTTATCCCCACAATAGACAATATCCGCAGTGGTGAGATGCTCTAAGGGTTTAATTCTTTGTAATTCGAAGTTGTGTGTATCTGCGTGTCTGCCACCAAAACGGGACGCAAATCCGGACTTTTCATTGGTAGAAAAGCGGGCCTTCGCACCCGGCCATTGGGCATAAAGAGGAAGAACGGCCTGTCATTGGTCGAAACGCGGTAGAATAGATGCAAAATCGCGTCTATTTTGTGTGTGTACGCATAATTGTATGCATCTTTTGGTATAAAACGTAATATACTAGTCGGCGCTGCCCGCTTTGCGGGCGGAGGTATATGGTTTGACGCAACCCGTTGCGCTCGCTTTGCAGCTCGCTCCACTACTCTCCAAGGCCCGCCTTCGCTGCGCTCGGCAGGTGCCGAGGTTTCGGGTCTGTGTAGCATTTTGAAATGTTTCATCAAATTCATTTTAGCCAGGTGTAGTATCTCTACTTGCGATTATTTCTCGAACTTCAACAGATTAATTTTGTACGAAGGCATAAATCTATCATGTTTAATGTTTTACTGTAAGCCATATTCTTCAGCATCGTATTTCGGCCAACTGGTCTCATTTACACCTACGCATGAACTTGAGCTCCCTCACATGCAGAGCATCATTAATACATCCATATGCGTTCAGTAATATATACACACGTAACCACTTGGATTGCACATCCGCACTACATACACGTTGGTATTAACAATCTGAAATCGTGGTAGTCAATATATGTACGTACTATTCTTCGCTGTGCTATCGATCGTAAAGAAGAACACACATGCCAAACCCCTCTTACTCACTCACTCACGTGCGCACTTACTCACTCAAGCACCCACTCCAACTCACCCACTCACTCACAGACTCTACTACCCGCTCACTCACTCAGTTACTCACTCATTCACTAACTCACTATGTATCACTTCAAATCAACCATCTACACGACTCACTCACTCACTCACTGTATATCTCTTTCTTACTTACACTAACACGCACACACGCATATGCACTCACACACAACTTAGGAACACACTCACTCTCTAACGCATTCACGCATGCACGCTTACAATTTCCATTTCTATTATTATTATGATACATGTTAGGATCACGCAATGAAACGCTCACACTTTAATATACTTTCACCCAAGCCAAATTCCAACAGACTGTTTGGTCTTGCACACACGTGAAATACATGTCAGCCAAGTATACATAGCTGAACAAAACAAATGATGTGTCCTTGGTCATATCTAATTCAGCTACTGCTCACCTGCTATCACATGATAGGCGATAGTTTTGAGGCAACGTGTAAGCTGAGGGTTCTGCAATTCGCGTACCTCGTACGCATCTTTCTATTGCGCCTATCTTCTACATGTACATGCGCGTTTAGTACGTTTGCCTTTCAGCTCTACATGTGTGTTCTAGTTCACCGCACATGCATTCTAGTCCACCACAGAAACGATGACACAACTCTATTTGCGTACTCACGGAAATGCACGTACGTGCACGCGTCTGAAACCTTCTTGTACTCTGAGTCAACGTCACGAACCGAGCTTCTCCTGAAGCGTACTGATCCGCTCGTTTATACTTGTGTTGTGTCCTGTAAACACTGACGTCACGCTTACAATTCATAATCTGTAGGACCCACCCGCACGTGACCCACGTGTTAGCTTTATTCGTAAGACGAAAGCGGGAGCGTGGGTGTGCTTAGCAACAGTAATACTGAAGTAGGTGTGAAGCGTGCATGTCGAGCATTGACACGCCCACACTGTGCATGCACGCGATCGTAATCCCAAATTTCTATTCTCGCTCTAGTTCTGGTTTACCCCAACGCGTTCAATAGACCATGTAGCAACCTACTTAAAGACTGCATGTAAACACTACGTACTTCTTCACCACCCCTTCTTCGGCGGAAGCACTCACGATGCATCTACACGTTGTACATCCACTCCTTTTTGTAAAAATGTACCAATTACAATTTTTATGGACAGGAAGTGCTACATTATCCGCCAATCACTACAACCTAATCCTGCTGCATGCGTTGCTGCTAACGTTGCTCCTGGTGTTGCTGCTTATGTTGCACCTTGCGTTGGTGCTTGGCGTAGCGGCGGCGCGTGGTCCAGGTCTGGCGCATACGCTTGGGCTTGGTCGACGCGCGGGGCAGGACGACTGGCGCTGTCTCTGGCGGTGGAGGGCCCATGGTGCGCTGCACTGTCGCGTAGCTCTCTTGGGGCCGCTGCTCTTTCGATGGAGGTCGCTTTGCGGGGAGTCGTTGCTTAGCTGGTGGTCCAACGCCCAGAATCGCGCGCTATTGGGCCAGTCCTCGCATGACAGACAGCGGCGCGAGGTGCTGCGGGATTTGGGCTTCGCGAAGCCTCCCAGAACAGCAGTTGACCACAGCAGGTGCACTGGCGCAGCGGGATGCGGTTGTCCCGGGTCGGCGGCGCCGGCGGCAGCTCGATCATAGATCAGCAGCGTTGACACTTCATTTCCAAAAAAACATGCATAAAAAAGCGATATATTCCGATTCACAAAAAGAGCATGCAATATGTGCACAAAACGGAACGCAAGTTTGCATTATTCTATGCTTTTCGACCAATGACAGGGCGTTCTTCCTCTTTATGCCCAATGGCTAGCTGCGAAACCCAGCGTTTTTCCACTAATGAAAAGTCCGGATTTGCGTCCCGTTTTGGGTGCCAGAAACGCAGATACACACACACGGGTTCGTTGGCAACGGATTTTTGATTATTTTTTGTATGCATGTTTATTGGAAATGAAGTGCGTTCGCTGTTGCAACATGATCATGCTGCCGCCGGACCAGGACGACCATATCCCGCTGTGCCAGTGTACCTGCTGCGCAAGCTGCTGTTCTGGAGGCCTTCACAGCGGTCCAAGGAGAGCAACGCGACGGTGTCACGTATCATGGGCTCGCCACCACCTGTATGCATGCAAAGGTTGTCGAGTTTTTGAGTAGGTTCCTACATGAGCTAACCGAACACGCTGGGGTAAACCAGAACTAAAGCGAAAATAGAATACTGGGACGATTTCATGCATACAGAATGTGGGTGTGTCCATGCTCGGCATGCACGCTTCACCCCTACTTCAGTATTATGTTGCTAAGCACACCCACGCTCCCGCTTTCGTCTTACGAATAAAGCTAACACGTGGGCCACGTGCGGGTGGGTCCTGCAGACTATGAATTGTAAGCGTGACGCGAGTGTTTACAGGACACAATACATGTACAAACGAGCGGATCAGTACGCTTCAGAAGAAGGTTGGTTCGTGACGTTGACTCAGAGTACAAGAAGGTTTCAGACGCTTGCACGTTCGTGCATTTCCGTGGGTACGCAAATAGCGTTGGTTCACTGCACATGCGGTGGACTAGAATGCAGTGCGGTCCACTGGAACACTCATATAGAGCTGAAAGGCAATCGTACTAGAACGCGCATGTACATCTAGAAGATAGGCGTACTAGAATCGCACGATGTACGTGAATTGTAGAATGTTCAGCTGGTACGTTGCGTTAAAACAATCGCCTATCATGCGATAGCAGGTGAGCGGTAGTGAATTAGGTATGAACAGGGACACCGAATTTGTTTTGGTCACCTATGTGCCTAAATAGTTTACTTGGCTGGACATGTAATTAACGTGTGTGCAAAACCAAACCGTCTGCTGTGATTTGGCTTGGGTGAACGTATACTGAAGCGTGTGCGTATGATCACATGATCCTAACATGATCGTAATGATAATAGGAAAGGAACGTGTAAGCGTGCATGCGTGAATGCGTCAGGGAGTAAGTGGGTCGTAAGTTGTGCGTGTAGCGGAGCTACACAAGATAGTGTACCCAGGGTGCACAAATACATAGTGTGAGTGGGACACACACTGAAGCGTGTGCGTATGATCACATGATCCTAACATGCATCGTAATGATAATAGGAAAGGAACGTGTAAGCGTGCATGCGTGAATGCGTCAGGGAGTAAGTGGGTCGTAAGTTGTGCGTGTAGCGGAGCTACACAAGATAGTGTACCCAGGATGCACAAATACATAGTGTGAGTGGGACACACACACTATCGACCAACATTTAATGCAACAATCATTGACGGGCGCTCAGGCGAACAGCTTTTGGTTGAAAGGGCCACATTTTAAGCAACCGTGTGCACGTATTCCATGCAAGCGCGTGAGAGCCAACCGTGCTATCACCTTTGCAAATAGATATCATCTTAAAAGGGTTTAGCGTAAAGATAAGGTCAGCCCGTCACGCGGCGGGCTGCCATTCAATTTAGTTTTCTATTTTGATCTAAAGTCTTAAGTGTTTGCTTTAGAAATACGCGAGCCCGCGTATTTCTATCTTACATACAAACTTTAAGTCTACGCTTCCTCACAACGCGCAAACTATGTATGCTAAGATACAGAGCGTAGCTCTCGCCCTGTTTCACCTGGTAGCACTTTGTAGTCCGTTCAACGCCTACAGAGAATAGCCAAATGGAATTTGGCCATGGAGACGAAAACCCTTGTCAGGCGGTGCCTCGTCTGACGGAGCTCGAACATCCACTCTCGTATTACGAGAGGATTGCCCCCACCTGAGTGATCAGCAGTGGGAGGCGTTGCTACGACTCTCGCGAGTCGTAGGTGAGTCTACTGTGGCAGCAATGCTTCGCTCATGGCCGCCAAGTGAACACAATGTAGACGTAGTCGACTACGTGGAGAAGAGCAACAGCAGGCAGACAAAATCTGGCGGCGTTCAGACCACACAAAGACGAACACACCACACTGCAGACACGTTACGCGGCAGCTAATGAGGTGGTTACCGTGAAGTGTTCAGCAAACAGTAATGGAATATTTACTGCGCCGAGATATAAATGAATAAACACCGCTGAGGCTGCATACCAAGGTGGCCCAGGATCGTAAAGCGATGAAAGCGTTTACCCCCACCAACGTGCACGTAAACTTACTATACACGAAGAAACTGTTTATCAATTGGGTCACTTTATATACAGTTAGTGTAAGTACAAACATTTGCTAATGACAAACAACCGCCTCTTATACAACGAATGCTTAAGCTTTATACCTTTTACTTTGTCGATTGCCCCAAAGGAACTGGAAAATCAGTCTTCGTGACGCTATTCTTGCATCTGCCCTAATCACTACCTCTCCCTTGCCCCAGAAAAAATCTTCGTGCAATATCTCACAACGGTCGGCTTCAGCGGAATTGCTGGGAATGACCAGTTTGACTTTTGTGAGCGAAGCTCCTAAAACTCAGCGATTTCAGTTTGGCAACATCCTTTTGGTGTTGCACTTATGGTTCTTGCTAGAGACTTTCGCCAAACGCAGCCGGTAATTGAAAAGGATGGGCCAGTCGACGTGATAGCTGCTTCTCTGAAAACGATCGTCCCTTTGGGCTAACTTCACTACCCAAAAGAAAACGGCCAGCATAAGGGTGATGATCGGCATGAAGTTTCGCCTGATCTGGGCCTGATGACGTTACAGGACAAAATGATAAGCTGCCAACCTAACAGTGCAATGTCGCGTGAAGAAGCAGAATCGGGACAGTAGAAAATGCTGATCCACCAAGTCTATGGGGATCTACCCAGAAAAGCTAACTTGCCCAACGGGTTCTTCGAGGACCGCGTCATATTTGCTCCGAAGAATCAAGATGTCCGTAAAAATCAATGACATGATGTGGATGCGCTTCTGGAAGAGGTTTCAAGAGTACGGTTCAGTCGATAGCATGGAAGGGTCGGACGAACCAGAACAAGACTCGCGCAATGACCTCTATTCACCTAGGTTTCTACACTGATTGATGATGAGTGGAATTTGTATGAGGTCCGGCACTCCAGTGATGGCGATGCAAAACCTGAATGATGTGCAACGGAACGCTGGTGAGCCTATCAATTAAGGCGTCACTGTTTAGAGGCTATCCACCTGGTTAGGAGGTGTGCTGGACAACGAGTTACGATACCTAGCGTTACTTCGGTTCGGAAGAACTACGGCTCGCTGTTCAAGTTGCGAAGGCAATAGCTTCCTCTTCAAGTGGCATTTATAATGACGATCAACATCATCAATCCACCACGTTAAGTTTTATCTTCCGGAGCCTGTGCTTTCACACGGTCAAATGTATGTAGCACCTTAGCACGTCATATTGCACAGAAACATAATCCTGATCAGTAGAGCTCCAACATTCAGGCGTCTACATGAAGAGCATTGTCTACAACGATTTTTTCGTAGTTAGCTTAAATTGTGTTTTTATAAATGCGAGCGTACTTTCTTCTCGCCGAGCGAAGCGAGACAAAAACTCTTGAAAACGTATCCACGTGCTCGGCTAAACCATGCCCAAAGAGCCCCGCTCAGCGGGGCTCCGCTCGGCTTGTCTGCATACTAGCCGAGCGCCGCCCGCTACGCGGGCGGTGTGTTTATGTAGTGTTGGTGCCCGTTCCGTTCGCTTTCAGCTCGCTCCACTACAAGGCAAGAGCCGGCTTCGCTGCGCTCGGCAGCCGGTTGGTCTCACCAAGATATGCATTATCGCATGTAATATGCCAAAGCTTCTTTCCAGACCCGACTAACTGCGAGGTGCACCCATGCTTTAAGATAGATCCAGTTTTTGTGACAGGAAAGTGTGCGTGACCGACAGACGTGGCACTCACTAGTTGTTTAAGACCAGTATCGTCTTGATACGAGATAGGCTCTAGAATAATACCACTTGATGACGAGTTTTTCTTAGTTTCCTCCAATATTGTAAATTCCGGCCAAAATTGGCGATCTGGGGCGATTCTATGCTCAAGTCACAACCGATCCAATACAAATCCTAGTCATTTAGTGAATCGCCCCAAAACGATCAGTCAGCACAGTATCCACTCGACTAAGTGCGACTCGCAGCCAATTATAGTTTTGTATGGCTCGGTCGATTGGTCGCGCGAGTGGGCTTGATCGATTCAACCAATCGGCCCTGAACTTTTTGAGTAGAACCCACAAAATCACGAATGTCAGTCGTTGTAGGGCGGAAGTGAAGAGGTTCGAGTGGAGCGGTAACGCATAAAATGGTGGCCGCTGTGGGTGATTCATTAGGACAAGGAGTGACGAACGGACTGGTGTGGAGTGGAGTGCAGCCTCCGGAGGCGTATTTAACGACTACGGTGATGCCGATGGAGCCTATGCCGACTACCATACCATGAAAGACGCCTAGGAGCAGTAGTATGCCTGGTGGGTTATCCCAACTTATGGAAGGACGAAAATCAGGAGCAACGCTGACGGGAACGGCGCGACATTCTCCCAACTGTTATATCAGCCATTCTTGAGCACTCCAAAGTCTGAATGTAGGGTATGACACTGGTGGGTGGACTCAGGTCTCTATCTCGGTTTGTCTAGCTACGTCCATTGGGAGCCGCCTAAAACTGCCATTCAATGGGTAAGTATGACGAGTCATACGCTAGCCGTATGTGGAGAGTTAATACCAGTCGTATAGTACCTTTTCCCGTCGCTTCTAAAAATCGCCTCCAAAACCAGCGTATGCGACGAGTTTCTGTCCTACTATAAATGCTTACTTAATATTTAAATAGTTCAAGCTCGCAGTCTAGAAATGGACAATGAATTCGGGGCGCATTTCAGCTGGAAAACACCGCCAGACGTGCAAACCTTCCCTCGCTGTCAGTCTGGATCATCCCCCTACTTCTCCCCAAGCAGAGGCCCTCTCCGTATCGCATGGATCTATCCGAGCTTGCCATTCTCGCGTCGGCCTTGACCAGCCGAGCGAGTTCTCTGCGAGACCTGCGGAGTGAGGTCCACAAACCGCTCGTCGAGGTTGTTCTGAAGCGCGAGCTTAAGGTGCGCCACCGCCTCACTGTGGCGTGCCTTGGCGCACCGCACTTGTCTGCACGGTCACTACTATACAAGTACGGCACTGATGCAAATCTACTCGCCGGTACGACATTGTCTCGGTGCGTTATGCTTTTTCTGTGTGCGACCCGTGCATTGTCATTTCTATCAAACTCTTTATACATTTCAGTGCGGCCTTCAACGATCTGCTGTACCGGTTCTTCCAGTTTTACAGTATCCGTCGCCCGGACAGCAGAGGGGTAGGCCGCCCAAGCTCACGTACCACCACCAGGTGCTGGGGCTGCTAATGCACTTCTACGAGGGCTCGATGGGCCTGAAAACACTGTCGGAGGTGTTTGCGGTCCCGCCATCCACCTTACAGCGCGTGTTGGCTCGTGCAGAGCTAGCGCTCCAGAGCGCGTTTCGAGGATTCTATCCCGCACGTATCGAGTGGCCGTCTCTCCAGCACTAACTGCGAATGGCGTCGTGGGTCGAGGCGCGAGCCTCTCTTCAAGAACATATTCGGGTTCGTGGACGGGAAAAACTACCGGGTAGGGGCATGTGTGTACCTATCTGGCGACTTTCCACTAACCTAACGTGTTTGCTGGTGATTCAGCCTAGTGATGCAGATTTGCAGAACGCCTACTACAATGGTTGGCTTCACTGTGTTTTGTTACAGGGACGATCTGCTTTGGAGAAGATGGGTGCATTCTGTGGGCTAAACACAACTGCCCAGGCTCGTGGAACGAGTCAACACTAGCCTCGAGTTCCGCGCTAAGTTGTTGGACTCTGTATGCTGTCCTGACCAGTCTCTCGGAGTTGTCAGCGACACCGCGTTCCCGTGTTCGGCCGGGATGCGCAGACGTATCCTCACCCCGCTCAAGGAGGGTGATATGGACCGACTCCTACCCTCTGTGCGCAGCTCAGCCCGAAAATTGCACAACGCCATAACCTCAGTCCGGCAGGCAGCCAAATGGGGGATGGGGGCGTGGAGAAGGTCTATCATCGGCTGCTGTTACCGTTGCCGTACAGCCCAGAGAAGCGACGAGTTCAGCTCTCGAACATGTTCCATCTCGCCAACTACCGCGTTCGAGCCACCGGCATCAGCCAGATCCGAACCACGTTTACTCGGAACATGGAGATGTTGTAGGTGTCTTGGAGCTTCGTTGTCCAGACTGACTAGCATACCAGCTTCCTCCACATCGTAGCCATGTTAAATGTAAGTTCACAAATTCTTACAACTCAGCCGGCTTCAACGTAGGATTAACAGTGCACATCACATCAAAAGAATTTTCATTTGCTTGCATGAGCTTACAAGTTTGGTGCAAAAGTAGTGGAATAAGTAAGACAACGCATGCGTGTGCACTCGACTTGCTCGATCGCGACATCTGGAGCTGGCTAGTGCGTCTTCTTTTATGCTGGAGCCGCAGACGAGCACGACCCCGCTGCTCTTCAGGATCAAACCTCGATGTTCGGAATGCCTCCATTACGGATCGCGGTCAACATCAAGAGCATCTCACGCATTTGAGCACTCGACTCACGAGGCTCAGCACGACGGCGCTCCTCCTGCGCCTCCCGTTCCTCGCGTCTCTCTTCGCGGTGCCTAGCCTCTGCAGTCTCACGTTCTTCGTGGCGCTCCTCGCGACGTCGTTCATCCCTGGCATCGCGATCAATCTGCCTCTTGATTTCAGCTGCCCCGGTCCGAGCTCGATCCTCGCGTTCGGAATCAGCTCGCAAGAGCATCACTGTGCGCACCAGCTCCGTCGACGAATCTGACGTGCCCTGTGTGGCCTCCGCCAACCTGCGCTTCATCTGTGCCGCGGACTTTTCGGCCTTCAGCTTCTTCTACTTGGTGAAGCTTGTCTCTTCAAACTCGGAGTACGCCCTCTTCTTTTGGCCATCACGCATTGCCGCGAGATCCACTCCTCCAAGGCGATCGGAGCTGCTCGCCAAATCCGGGTATCGCTGGATTTCACACGCTGCCGCAGCAGCGACCACTTGGTCTTGGCCGAAACGATCACTCCCAGTCGTAGCAGCAGATCGTGGAGATCTCAGAGTCGAATTTGTTGCGCTCTTCATTACGGCACGGACAGGTCTTGATTGACGCCCTGGTGGCGTCTCCGAGGACGGATGTGAACAATCGGCGACACGAGGTCCCTGAGCAGCGGCGACGGAGGCGGCCACCGCTGCGAACTCGGTCTCCAGTAGTACCCTCCAGCGGTAGTTCAGCACCATACATGCTGAAAGGACGCATAGTGCCGGTGGATTCGTAGGCGTCGAGATCATCCGAGGTTTCGCTGTCGAGCTGCTCAGTGCTCGACGTGGGCGTGGAACGGGAGGCTCCGACCTTCGTTGCCGCTAATAGAACAATTGATGCTTCACCGTCCTCTTGTTTGCATGTGTGGGGGTTGGTGGCGTGAGTAACATCGAAACCACTCCCGCCAACGTCGGCGGCTCGGCCGCTACGAGTCGCCAGACATGACTCGATTTCTTCAGCATTGTCCTCGCCTTCACACGCCAGAAAAACACAGGACGCCTCGTCGATCAGCTTCTTAATGTCCTTGGCAAGCCGCACGTGGGTGGGGATGTTGGGGTCCCCGTCGGCTTCTGCATGCCGTACAGCCCCCTAAACTTCCTTCGGAGGCTTTCATGGTATCGCTCATGCCAACGATACTCGCGTGTGGCATTGTAGTGTGCGACCACAAAGTCCCACATATCGTTCCCTTGGGGCAGGATACGCTTGACGATGTCCAGCAGATGCAGCATCTCGGGCAGCGAGTATTTCATCACACCAGAAGGCTTGCCCATGCTGCTACAGAATGAATAGCGGAGACACGGTGTAGTTAGATGGAAGTAGTGTAATACCAGCGCAGAGAAGAGCGCGAAATTGTTTACCCAGTGTTGCAGCTCGAAGTCTTGGAGCCTTGCTAAGAAACCCGCGAATTGAGAAATGGGCTTCACCGCCGCCATGCGCATGGACTAGTCTCAGCGAGAAGTTACTGGTTGTGAGAGTGCGGGTTTGAATTCACTTGAAGGTCGGGCTCGAAAGCGCGCGAAATCCGTGTTGAGGTTAGCCAGAAGCGCGTACTGCACTTGGGTAACCAACACAGCCATCGCGTCGCGCCAAATGACGCTAAAAGATACCCATTTAACCACCCGGCAGGATCTCGTCAAGATTTAGAGTCTTCAGCGGGAGATGCGTAGCCAGAATTGAAAGTGAGACCGGACTCGAAAAAGGCGGGATGACCAAGATAAAGCCTTCATATACATTTAGCATTCTGGCGACATACAGACTCAACATACTGAGACGGGATTTACGTCTCACGAGATCTGGCGCCCTTTATATCTGAAAATGTGTGGGGTCACATGACGGGCATACGACCTGGACTTTGGGTGGTATGGCGGTTTTGGGCGGCTCCCATGTGACTACGAAGAGGCAAACCATCCATCGTCATCGAACCGACTACATGTCGGTTCGATGACGATGGATGGTTTGCCTCTTCGTACACCTCTGGGTGGACACTTCCCAACTGGCGCCCAAGAACAAACAACGGACAAACGACGAAGACCTCCTAAGAGCCAGCGAACTGGCCCCTGACTTGGACGGGAAGTCCCCCATAATGGGGCCAAGGTTACAAAGGGGAGGTCTTCTCGAAGCTGCGTGCGCTCACGGGAGGCAGCGCAGCGTGCACCCCACGAGGGAGCCGTCCGCACGGTATCATCCTGATGGTGCGAGAAGCGTCGCCTGCAGAGCGAACACCTCGCACCTTTGTTAATTCTTACTATTCTCGTCCATTCCCATGTCGCCGTCCTGTTCGCTGAGCGCGCCGGTCCAACGAAGTGAACTCCGACCAAGATCGTGTTGACCGCGTTGAGATCCAGTACCGGTTGTATATGTATAGCGCCAGGCCAAGATACTCTTCGTCCGGAGATGCGGAGGGTCTGCAAATGTCGTCCAGGCGTGTGACCCGAGGAGCAGAGCAAGTCGACGCGAAGGTGAGAGCAGGGACCAGGTCAAGACGAACCCGCCGCGGACAGCCAATGAGAGGATCAAGGCCCTCCTGGACAGGCGTCATCTATCCCCCTGTAGCAGACTCCCAGTGTGGCTAGAAGCGAAGCATCCGGCCAGAGTGCGCACCAACTAACCCCGGACTTGGTCAACTGGGCCCACGAGACCTTCGCGGAGTGTCGCCCGTGATGCCCGGAGTGACGAGCCAGCAGAATGAGATAGCGAGGAGGAAGCAAAACGAGTCATGGTAGAAGACGAGAACCTCTCCAGACATTTTAGTAGCTATCTGTAGCAAAGCTGCAATACTCGAGTTTACAGTCCGAATCTCTCACACCCTCCGGATGGACTGTGCCTAAAGGCTGTAGCTACAGGGATAGGTTTGTTTGGGCCCAGGTTTCTGGTGAACTCGTAGCAAAATACAACTACCGTGACAGTGTCATTGTGGAATGATGCGAGAGACCCAGCATCGAGATGTATTGGAGCGAGGGTGCCGACATCTCCGTTGCCAAGACAAGGAACTCATGCTGGAGGAGGTAGAGGAGCGTCGGCCTAAAGGCATCGGGTGTTCCCGCTGGGAAGGACAGGGTCTGGCTGCATCGAGTGGAGGTATGGTGCCTTTTGGAAGTGTGCCGACCTCTCAAAGCTATGAATCTGCTCCCGTGGTATCCGACAAACGCTTGGAGTTCCGCGAAAGGATGGAGCTTCCTGCATTCAACGCCGAAGTAAATTGGATCAGTAACGTGCTCAACAGGTACGCAATGACTCCCAGTCTGATAAACATTTATATTATTGCTTCGTAATCTAAAAGTTGTGTGCTTTGCAGCAGTCGAGTTGTCCCCGAATGGAGGATCTGGTGGGCGTGTGTTGAAAGGAGTCGGCGAGTCACTGAGGGACGTCGTGATATGCCTTTCAGGCAAGGCGTACCTCGTCACGCGTTCCAGGACGAACACGACTACCCGAAAGTATATTATACTTTAATATATACACGCGTTCCAGGACGAACGCGACGAGAATTCAGTTCAAAGCGTATTATGTGGTTTTAATGCTTTGAGCTGAATTCATTCACTCAAGTCTACCGCTTGTTGCTGAGGAAGGACGAGAAACTACAACTTCTGGCAGAGATCGAGGTACTTTCGAAGTCACCAGCTTTGCACTGCGGGATCATGCGGTACGATGTTATGATGTCTAGTGGAAATTACAGACTAGCTGTCGCTGATGCGACTTGTTCCTGGGCGTGTCTAGCAAGGATTCGACAGAGACTCGTTGGATGCCGCTGCTGCGAGCACCGCCAAGGAACTGCTGAAGGCGACCCTCCAGGAACAAGGCATTTCAGAGCAAGCGTTGATGGACTTGTTTTTGAAGTTCTTAATCTTGAGCTTGCACGTAGGGCGTAAGAAACTTTTATATCGATGGATACGATGGATTCTCACTCTCAGTGCGATTTTGGCTATCTACTTACTGCCTCTAGACTTGAGCCATTAGGGGCATGGTCTCGTGGAAATGCACATTCACAAACCCAGCGACGTGCTTCAAACCATGACGCATACAAGTACCCGCTGGAGACTGCGGATGCTGGCAGTGCCAAATGCAACGCTGCAGGAATGACCATTGCACTCCACTTGTCAACTCAAAAGGCTTGTACTAATTGTCGGGCGCCGCAGAAGCGGACCCTACTGCCTGCAGCAAACTTATTCGTCCTTCAAGTCGTCGTCGTCCTCCGAGTCGTCCTCATCACCGTCGTCGTCAGACTCCTGCAGCCAGTCAATAAACTCCTGGACCTCCTTCTTGGATACTACAGCAATGGCATCAGCTTCTTCTTCGTCAGCCGCATTCGCTTGCTTTGCCTCGTGCCACTCCAGGATCACGTCCTCGCCGACCCACTCCAAATCGTACACCGTCTGCAGCAGAAAGCGGAACAGCGGCAGCCACAGTACCCGGCGAGCCTCCGGCTCCGCACAATAACTCTCCAGGGCATCCACGATGGCTAGTTGATCCTCCTGCTCCACGAGACAGCGCTGGATCACGGAGCACCACTTCTGGAACTTGGTGCGTACGTTGCCCAGGATCGTCATGGCCGACTGCCCGTTGCCTGCTGGGATCAGGTCCAGCAAACCAGGAATGATGGCGCCGATCACCTCAGCGAATGAGCGGTTCTGTGCGAACTTGAAGCTCTTGATCTCCATGAACAGGTCGTCTACATTGTGTCCAGCGGCGTCGCCCGTGCACACGTTTTCTCTAATAATCTGCTGGAACGGCACCTCCAGAGCCGTAGCGTTAGCCTCCGCCAGCAGATCGTCCTCATCCTCATCTTCTTCTTCAGACGAGCTGAGAGTGTCCCATTCTTCCCAGCGGTGCATCTTTTTGGATACCACATCTCTCGCGCCGATAAGCGTGCTCTTGAGCTTCTCCAACCGACGTGCCTGCTTCTTGGCCTCTGCCTGCTCTTCATCCGCCTCCTCGTCCTCTTCGTCGTCGCTGTCCGATTCCACTTCAATGTCGTCCTCGTCCAGTGTCCAAATGCGTCCTATGCCGCCCACACCAACTTCCTTCGGGTTCCATTGCTGGGGTGCGTCGCCCGAAACTGGCTCATTCTTCTCCACGACAGATTTTTCGTCTTCATCCGAGAAAAAGCCGTCGTCTTCCACCTGTGCCTGGCTTGTGGTGACCTTGGTAAACGGCGGCAAGGAAAAGCCTTCGCCAATAACGACACCAAACGATAGTACGCAGCCCTCGCCAATAACGGCGCCGCGCTTTACCACCACATTATCGCACAGAATAGCGTTCGTGACAACGGCGCCATCCTCCACCACCACATTCGACCACAAAAAGCTACCGTCAATCGTCACATTATCGCCGATAACGCAATCCTTACCGAGAGAACTCTTGCGAACACGCGTATTGTCGCCTAGCGTCGAGCCAGCACCCAAGATGCACTCGCGCTGCACGTCGCAAGTGCGGGCGAGCATCACATTAGCGTCCTTGTAGCGCATGCCGCGCAGATACTCGTAGTGGGTCGCCTCTCCGGCCCCGAGGTAGTTCGCATCCGGCACCATCGGGAACACCCAGCGCTGCAGAATGGCCTGCGAGACGCCGGCGTACGTCCTCGGGTCCATCACCCGGGCCGCGAACTCGTCCGTCACAACTTTCACAAAGAACTTTTTGCCCAGCTCATAGTTCTGCACTTCGTTGTGCAAGAAATCACGACGCAGGTCCTGATAGTCAAAGTCTTCAGCGAACTTCAGCAGCACTTCTGGAGAGCACACATCAATGTAGCAGTCGAGCAGGTCGCTGCGCAGCGCGAGCTGCGCGTGGTCCTCCAAAAAGAGCGTAGCCAGCCTCGTGCTGCGCTGCTCCGGGTCGTCCTCGTAGAGCACGAGCTGCGACGTGGCGGCGTCGATCCCCACCACGAGCTCGTCGTCCAGGGGGCGCACGCTCGTGGCGAAGTTGGGCCGCAGCTCCTTGAAGATGGACGTCATGATGCAGTTCAGGTCCGCCTTCTTGCGGGACTTGTGCTCCGCGATGGCGGCCTGCAGGTCCACGTTGGCCACCACGTCGCCGCTCATGAGCACGAACGGGTTGCTCTGCACCAGCTGGAGCCGGTCCAGCTCGCGCAGCGCGTCGCCGGCCGTGAGGCAGCTGGGGCTGCTGACGCACGCGACGTCGAGGCGCTGCGCCACCTGCGACTCCTTCTGGATGAAGCGCTCCAGCTCGTCGGCGTGGCCTGTGCAGAAGAGCAAAACCTCCTGCACGCCGGCGGCCGCCAGGAACTCGAGCGAGTACTCGAGCATGGGCACGTTGGCCAGCGGCAGCAGCACCTTGGGCATCTGCAGCGTGATGGGGCGGAAGGTCTCGGCGAAGGAGTCGGCGAACAAAACGGCCTGCAGAGGCGCCTCGCGCCGCGTGTCGTCGCTGGCGCCGTTCGGCGAGGCATGGCGTGGTGGTGATGGACCGGATTTGAGTGGAAGTGACGGGATAGACACTGTTCCGGATGAGTGACGACGCAACAAGGTGCACATTCGAACGACACGGGACGGCTGGCGTGTTGATCGAGTGTCGCGCCAATGATGAGGCGTCAAAATATTTTCCCACGCTCTGAATATTTGCTTGTTTCAGGTCGTTTTATCATGAAGTAATTTGGGCCGTAAATAGCATCTCCACCGGTAGGACTACTTTCCTGGTTCTATCGAGTCGCTTAAGACCTTAATGACAGATAGGATAAAGAGATGTCAAAGAGGATGGCTCCCGAGAGAGTTTTAATGAAGTCTTAACTAACGTACTTGTCGGCCAAAGGGAAATCTACAATGTTGCCGCGAAGCGGAGAAAGGTGGAAATGAGACTTCCGCAGGTGTTCGATGAACGGGGCGACTCTGGCAATTAGCACTACCTCATGCATATGGCACCGGGTATTTGCAACGAGCCCCAGCCAACCCGAAGGGAGAATGGAGGTTCTTTAAAAGGGAAGAGTGTAAACAAGGAGCTCGAACGACTGCAACCAGCGTTTCTTTGGCAAGGAGCACCATTGTGGTAAGGAGCACTTTAGTGGAAGCAAGTCAAACTGGTTGGATCTTGGTTTTATTTTAAGACCAAATAGCCAAAGAATAGAGCCCCGTGAAGTTAAAACGCTCATTAGGTGTAACAGAGGAAGCTTGTTAACTTGATAGGAAAATGAAAAGTGTTTTATTATTTGCTTAGCGTCGCTGGCATGTCCTCTGGCTGCTCTGTTGCAGCCAGCCATTCTAGAGTAATCTAGAATGACCTTGGCTACTAAGTAAACAATGTATCAACTTGCTCGACCTCACCGAGGTCATAAGCATGTGTGTCCTCGGTATGGTCGTAAACGAAGTGCATCAGTCCGTTACACGACCTCCTTTTAAAAGAGGCGGCCTATTTCGGTGGAGCGGAACAATGGGAGGCATGTGGCCGACTTGCTTGCAGCGGTGGCAAGTGGCATTCTTCATCCAATCTGCCGTGACTGCAGGCGTGCTGCCACCGGTGACCCCATGATCAAATCGTAGTGCCAGGTCAACGGCCTCCTCGAGGGTCGCCGGGTGGTGTTCGCGAAGGTGATGCGAGGTTTCAGAGCAGAGACCTTGTTGAAAGAAAAACCGCAGCTCGAGCGGAGAGATTGGCACTTGACATTGAATGAGCACGTCTTGAAACGCACTCACATAGTCGTGCAGTGAGCCAATTTGAGTGAGCTTGCATAACTTCTCTCTCATCATATACTCAAAATCAGGTGGCAGAAACGGCTTCCGCATCGCGGCTTTAAAGGGTTCCCACGTACGCACAATTTGTGCCCGGTCGCAGTCAGCTACAAACTGTCTGTGCCAATTCATCGGTGTCGGTGCTAAGTAGCACGACACCATGGTCACAAAAGCAGCCGTATTCTCCATCATCAGTGGGTGATAGTCTGCGTAGTACTGCTCGACTGTAAAGAACCATAATTCTAGGTCCTCAGTCAGCGTGCCATGGCATTTAGGAGGCTCTGCCTTCCTGGCCGCTGGTGGTTTGCTTGTGATCGTCTCCATGCGCGCCGCTTGAGCAGCTATTTGCTTTTTCATCCGTGCATGGAACTGTTCTTGCTGCTGCGCAAAAAATGCAGCATCTCCCCAAATGTTTGGGGCACATTGTGGGTGTCCATGCTTGTGCAACGCGACGGCTACAATTGCTTGACTCGATGGCCTTGGACTTGAACTCGATAGCTCGACGGCGACGAGGATTTGGACTTGGACTCGGCAGCTCGATGGCGACGAGGACTTGACAGCTACAAGTGCTACTATGTAACAGAGGAAGCTTGTTAACTTGATAGGAAAATGAAAAGTGTTTTATTATTTGCTTAGCGTCGCTGGCATGTCCTCTGGCTGCTCTGTTGCAGCCAGCCATTCTAGAGTAATCTAGAATGACCTTGGCTACTAAGTAAACAATGTATCAACTTGCTCGACCTCACTGAGGTCATGATCATGCGTAAGCATGTATGTCCTCGGTATGGTCGTAAACGGAGTGCATCATTCCGTTACATCAGGACCTACAGGTGGAAGCAATAAAACTAACATGAGTCGTAAAAACGCTACTTTTAGGATAAAGCCACATTTGAAACTTGTCAGTGCAGATGCTCTAAGCGAAAGACAGGCAAACCAATTGGTCGACTCGTTTGGTACAACAACTTGTGACTTGCTGTGCTTCTGAACAAAAATTACATGTTTTCCATGGCGCGTAATCTAATAGTCTCTCATGGAGCATCTTTACTGGGCGTGAAATATTCTAAGAACGACTTGGTAAGCAGTGCCATCAAGTAGAGCTGGTTAATAATCTTGAAGTGCATGACAGCCACATCAAAAATGGCCACTGGGGTGGTCGTCGTGATGGATGACGCAGAAGGGCGTGAATCATCTTGTCCACAGTTAGCCTTGAAATGTTTCAGTAGTCAGTGAATATGCCAAGACCAAAGGAACTTGATTTGCAACGCTTGCCTTTTGTATGGTGTACAGTGCGACCCTTACGTAAAGGACGTGACGCTGGATGGCACGCTCACTACAAGGGACTTGGCCTCTTTAATCGACTACGTTGCACTCCTGAAATGCATAATTTTAGCGTGTGGCCAGAACAGACATTTGTACTCAGTTCCAGCAATATTTTCCCAGCTCCTGCAAAATGTTGTATGTTCCCGATTCCGGTTCTAAATCACTATACATTCTGATATCAAATTACGTTTCCTTCCCCACAGATTTATGTTTTGATTTGGGAAGCTGTCATATACATAGTTCCGTTCCTTAGAATGAATCATTCATCATTTGAGTTGCAATGAGCGCAAGGCGACGCCAACAAGACTCAGCTTCACGACCTACTTCGAGCTCACAAGCGCCTGTGCACCGAGTTTAATTATGTACAGCACCTTAATGAGCGACTTAAAAATCGACTCGAGCGCGAAAACTCCCAACTAGAGAGCGACTTGGCTATTTTTGCGCAACACACAAACTAACCCAAATCCGTTGGATGATCCGGAGACTGAAAACGATGTTGAGTAATAGCCTATGTCCGATTCGGAAGCTGACTACGAGTCTGACTACATCGAGCGTTATTCTGACTCCGAGTACTCCACGTCTGAGACCACTCCTGTTGTGATCGACCTTACCGAGGGGGTAACCACGGTTATAGAGGTACGTTCCCGAAGGCGTTTGTTAACGAAACCCGGGTAGATGGAGATAGATATCCTGTTCATCGTAGGTAGAGGCCGGGGACGGTGCATTCGCTAAATATATCGGGTTCTCAACGGCCAACTTTCGTACGATACATTTTAAGAACATTCCACAACCCGTCGCATAAGGAACCAGCTGTAGTGGATTACCGATGGGTGGTACCCACCAATCCCTGCATATGCCAGAAGTACTACAGAGGTTTTAAGGAGAAGAAGAGATCCACCTAATGTGGAGGTGGCGACACTCAAGACGAAGACATTGACAAAATGCAACAATACGTCGACGCAAGATATGTATCTCCTTCAGAGACATGTCATACAATATTCAAGTGTGAGATGCAAAAGAATTCTCATCACGTGCACCGTCTACCCGTTCACGAAGAAACCCAACAGACTGTTCACTTTCCTTCCGATGCGCGGCTTGAAGACGTAATCGTGAGGAATCGCTTCACAAAAGTGACAGTATTTTTAGATCTGTGCAGTGGAGATTCTGCAGAGTCCGATACGGCTCGCGGGCTCAAGAACAAATGTAATTGTCTGGGGTGAATTTTCTACGACTCACCGATACCAGTACGAGGCGTTGAATCGTACAATTCAAGATCTACTCAAGAGTGAGTTGCCGTTTGGAGGAATTGCAATGTTTCTATGTGGAGACTTTCGCCAAATGCTTCCTGTGATTCCAAGAGCTCGCCCTGCTGAGATATCATTTCATCAACAATTAGGAGATCGGAGCTATGGAATAACTTCGAGTGGCTAAGCCTCAAAATCAATATTCAAGTGCAAACCCCTCGCGATCCACAATGTTCAAACGAAATGCGTGCGTTTGTAGATTATTTGCTCCGCATCGGTGCCGGAAGACACAACGTATCTGCAGAAATTGGTTTTGATTACGGTCGACGCTTCTAGGTGTCACTGATTTGAGGGAAGTTGATGATGAAGTCCGCAGCACTTTGACGGCTGATTGACACGATTTGTACAGATTCTTACAGTGGTAACCAGCCAGATGACTACTTCGCGAAACAATCATTCTGACGCCCAAAAAATGAGGACGTTCTTAGAATCAACAACTAGATATTAAAGAAGTTACCGAATCATGCCGAGGAGTATACGTCAGTTGACAGCTTGGATGGAGAAGATGAGCTAATACGATAGGAACATGGTGGTCTATACCCACCGGAGTTCCTGAACACTATTTCGTGTAGAAGAATGCCACCTGCTGAAAGTCAGAACTCCAATAATGCTAATTTGAAACCTAAACATCAAAGAGTGTCTTTGCAACGGAACAAGACTCAGATTTCTGCATCTACGGCGCAACTGCATGGAGGCTGTTATCATGGGTAGCATTTTTGCGGGGAAATGAGTCGGGTAACGCTTATCAGCGGGTTACGCTTATCAGCAAAAACACATTTTGAGCTGCGAAGGAAGCAGTTGCCAGTTCAAGTGGCCTTCGCGATGACCATCAATACATCGCAAGGCCAATCTATTCACAAAATTGGATTGTATCTCCATGAATCTGTATTTTCTTATGGGCAACTCTATGCGACGATTTCTCGCGCATCTTTCCGGAGAAACGTTGTCGCCTTGGTGGAGAACTGCAGATGGAGTCTTCACCATGAACATTGTGTACCGTGAAGTCGTTGTGATTGAGCATACTATAGTTTAGGGGTTATTTTTGGTTAAAATCAGCAATACTGTAACACGTCTACTTGTGACCCTGCGCGCCGGGCTAATCGAATGCTCGCAGCGCTTGTTCTGCAGATGGCCGGGTTCGACCGTTGACACCTTTGTCCTTACACCTGTTGGCCGACGGAGAAGTAACTGTCCTCTCCGCGCCGGTCACGTCGTCCGTCGACTCCGCTTCCTATTTATTACCGTCCTTTTACCAACTGTCCGTCCAACTACCAACTTTCCGTCACTAACAAGAAGCTAGCTGAATGTCCTGGCACCGAGTGCTACACACTGGCTGCGACCGATCTCTTTCGGCCTCACCCACTTAGTCACTTGGGAACCACGCGCGCTCACGCAGACCCTCCTCGCGCAACCGTCAGCAGACTCGGTGGCACACTGGCCGCCTACTCCGCACACAACACAATCGCTACTCCACGTCCGTTCCGTCCACCTGGCCTCGGCTCAACCCCGAGTTTCCGTCCTGTTCCGTTTGCCTCAACAGTTCACACCCTCGGTGCTAGCTGGAGTCCGTTTTGCAGCACCTGACACCTTGTGCCTGATGCAGCCCGCCTGTTCCGTTTTACCTCTCTCTCCCGTGTCAAATCGAGAAGTGATCAACCCTGTCCGGGCTAATCTTCATCGCCGCCGACCAGTCGCCTACTCACCGCCATCTTGCAACTCTGTAAGATCGCCCTCGTCCGTAGCCTGCCTCACTTCGTGGCAGCTGCTGCCTGCCGAATCCTGACCGGATTCACCGTCGTACCCACCGACAATCATTCCACCGTGCAGCACGTCATTCCTGCACTTCAACGTCGTGCTCATCTTACGATACGTTTAACGGGATTTACTTATTCCGCGAGCGAAGCGAGGCGGTAGTCTTTAGCTTGGCTTTAAGTTTCCCTCATGCCTGGCTTAGCACTGCCCAAAGAGCCCCGCTTGCGGGCTCCGCTCGGATTGTCTCCTACATGTATATCCTTTTCTGTCATCACGCGAAAAGGGTGTAATCCACGTTTGTGTGACAATCTTTTTCTGTCACACAAGCGGCTAGGTTAACCCAGCAGCGAAATGGATTCGTTGGAAAGCTTGGGGGTGGCGGTGGGTTGCAAGTACAAGCTCTCCAACTCGCAATACCAATTCTAAAACACTAGTGAATCATTACTAGTTTTGTAAGCTATGTTTGTCGTGGAGGCAACAATTTGTTTTCTTGATTGGTCTGCTGTTCAACCGCGAGACAACTTTAGCCTGCCCTCAAATCCGACTTTACTATTTTGAAGCAAATCGAGATGCCGCTAGGAGGGTCTTCATCCTGCTCGACGTTTGCCGTCTCCACTCGAAAGGTTCCTTCGCTGGCTCTTGTCCCCCGAGGTCACCTCCAACACGCACCTCGCGTGAAAAAGAAAATTCATGGCAACTTGCACTCGTCGCAAAGTGATAATCACCTGGCACAACACGGAGGTACAGCAGCAGCAGCTTCACGACAAGAAGAGGACACTACAACTAGCAAATCTCCGCCTCATATTTCACGTAAACAGCCACTTGGTGACAGCATCCGGCAGTCCACAGAGGAGCAGATTCCACTTACATCACCTGTACAGCAGAAGCAGCTCCAAAAGTGAACGAAGATGCAGAAGGCGACATTCACGCAGAACTTCGGCTAGGTGGACGCTTTTTGAACATGATGGCGGTCATGGCTCGACTAGCAATTCAGCCGCTGGATGATAGCCCTGCACCAACATCCCGTAGACCTCAGACTCCAATTGCTGAGCGAGCACCCAGTCCAACGTCTTCCGTCGTGGTTTCTTCACTGAAACTGGAGTCGTCTGGCTCACCTGTAAAATCTCTTAAGCACGTTGTGCGTGAGGTAGCAGAGCGATTGCCACGCGCACTTCAGACTCAACTCACGTTCGATGTCTGCATGCTGCTACCAACGCCTTTGAACGATCGACAGAGTCCATTGCGATCAACGATCCGAAGGAAGCGACTCCGCAAGCGTGGACGTCGACGACTGAAACGTAGAGCACGACGCACATTCCAGGCGTCGTATACTTCCTGGCCCTCTCATGCCTCAGTTGACTATATCATCGATCATGCTCGCCAGGACATTACCACTATTAGTGCAACCCGACTTGTCGAACGACTTAGCGAACGCAAGGTTCCAGCTCCCAATCTTCCCCGCGTGATTTCCATGCCATTGCCAGCACTACACCAAAGAAATAGTACCAGCGTCCTGAAATCCACGGTATCTGGAGAAGAGCCCAAGAACGATACTGAAGAGGATGAGGATGACATCTATGACCAAGAGGACAGCGCGCAACAAGACGCGGGAATCGATGTCGACGAACCCAGTTCGCAAAGTGAAGAGGAAGAGGTAAGCGGCTCGATGATTGATGCGTGCAATGCATCATCGCTATTTGTCATTGTAAATTGTCCTGCTTACGTTGTACATGGCCACTAACTCTATGCGGCACTTGCTCCCAATGTGCTTGCTCGGACCAGACCACACCGCATATCGACGAGGCTGTTGTGATTGTGCCCTCGCCCCTACGAGAAATGTTTGAGCCTGGATTTGAGACGATCGCAGACCAGCCAAGAAAGCGACCGCTATACCACCAGCCAGCCTGGATATCGCCAGAGTTGCATGAATGGCTCGTCGCGTCCGGCCTCTTTGCCGCTAAGCCGCGCCGCGAGTTACTTCCCACCGATATTTGACCAGCTCGCCGCTCCGATCTGCGCTATACAATTGTCGCTCTCCAACTAAATATTAACACCACGTCATGACGTGGACCCTCACTTACATTCGTCCGCTTCTCTTCGCGGGTGTTGTACTTCTTTCCGTTCCAGGTTAATGAAATCATCTCACGTCTTGCCGGACTTGTATGTGCCCACTGGCGGTTTGTAGCAGTCGGGCAACATTTTGCGCTGCATCTCATTGAAAGCAAACTTGTCAGCCTTGGTATTCATAAAGACGTTGCGGCGACGCACACCGTAAAGTCGCATGTTGGCACACAGCGCGGCGCCTTGTGAAGCCTGCAGCTCTGCGCACAGAAGGCGAGCTTGCTCTAACGTCACGGACATAGCTGTACGGTCCTTGCCACTCTTGCAGCACGTTACGCGAGCGCCACCCAGAGCTCGGCAGAAGTCTGACGAATCCATCAGCAACGCGACGTTCTTCTTGTACTGGCTTGTCGGGGAGCAAATATGATGCTCAATCTGTACCAGTAGGTCGTCCAGAGCTTGCAAATCGTGTCGATCAATTGCCATTGCAGCTTCGTCAGGATCATCCTGTCCACCGACAGACCCTGACCTCATGCCGCTGTTAGCTCGCATTTGACGACTTGCCCTCACACGCATCTGAGTTTCCTGTACGCGCAGTTGTCGATACAGCGCGTAAACACGCTTAAGCTCAACAAGGTTATCACGGTTGACACGTTCCTGCAGTTTCACAGCGCTGGACTTGTATGCATGTACAAGGCTCTGCTTCTCGTTAACGCCCTGGGTAAACAGCACGCAGTGCACACGGACCATCGCGTTGCCCGTCACGAGAGATTGTGGTAATACAGACATATGATCATCACTGATGCCCATGGTCAACAGCAAGCATTCGCCGTCACCAGGGCCAAACTCTGCAGGCACATATTTCTTAATGGAAAAGTAAGTGCCCGAAGTAGCGTGCCTGCGGAACTGAATAAATACGTTGCGTAGCCAACGAGCTCCAGCAGCAAAATCCTCCAGCATGCCGTACTCTTTACCTTGCGTACTTAGCAACGACTCAAAGTTCATGAGATACCCAAAGGTTGGAGCGCGATCCAGCTGAGCTTGGTGAAGTGCGCTGCCACTCAAAGCGAGGTCCAACGAAGCCAACACGCAGGCCACCGTCGCTGACAGAATTTGACTGCCAATCACGGTGAGGCGGTCCTGCAGATCGAGTCGTAGTTTGAATGCTGCCAGGGAATTGTCGCTTGGAGAAGGAGTAGATGTCACCGGAATACCAGCCGCATCTCGTGATGATGACAAAGGCGATGTCGGGCTTTGGAGATCACCAGTGTAGCTGCTCTCCAGCAAGATATCATTCTCCAACGCTGTAGTAGGATTCACAGTCATGATAGGAACTGAAGCAGGATACCCGCCGTTGGCAAAACCCTTCGTGTGAGCCGCTGGACATCCCATCGTCATAGTATGCCACACAAACGGACGAGACGAGAGGGGTGCACTAGCTCCACTGCGACGCTGCTTGTTGGTGGTGGGAGGTTTGTACGTGCAGAGAAATTGATCCTGCATGTTGGTAGGCAGAAACTGCCACAAGTTTAGGTTTTTGTACGTGCTGCGCTTGAACGGCGTCACTGGTTCGTTATCCGTGCTAGTCGCTGCACCAGAAACCCCAGATGCAGCAAATCCGCCGGAACTGTTCATCGACTCCCTCTCCTTGAACTCGCTTGTAACCGAGATCATACCTGCTCGCTTTGCTGCTAAAAAGACTTTTCCGTCTTTTGCTCGTCCAACAAACGCTTCTCCTGTCGAATGATAAATTGGCGCTGCTTCAGGTACTCTTCCTGCTTTTTACGCAGGAAGTCGAGTTCCGCTTTCAACCTCTCAATAACATGTGGCTGCGCTGCATTGCTTGAAGCTTTAGCACCTAACTGTTTATCCAGCCATCGCGAACGTTCCAGTGCCTGCTCCTCGAGGAAGTCCAGGTATGCCACAGGCAACGCAAAGGTGCTTCGCGGAACACGCAGAATCTCGTCCACCGCCACAAATCGCAAGTTACCAGTCGGTGCCTCGGTCGTACTCCCCACGCCAAGGCCTGAAAGGAAGGTGTCATTCTCCATAAACGTACGCACTTCGCTGCCCCGTGAACTCCCGGAAACTCAATGCGTGTGCCAGTTGCCATCCTAGCGGCAGTCTCGCGACCAGGAGCTAGCGTCGTCGGAATGAGGTATTTGGCATTGGCCATATCCACGCCTGTCGTGGGCAGTACGCTTTGCGGCGGCAGCGAGCGAAACGCCTGCACGACCAGCTGAATGCTGTCACTATCCACCACAAGGCTCGACGATGATCCGTTCCCTAACACAAGAGGTCCTCCAGGCTCCCCCGGTTGACCACTCGGCTTCTTCTGCTGCTGCGGTGGCTGATTGGCTGCAAGTGCTTCCCTCGTCGACGTGCTACGTTCCGTAATCGCCACCGCACACGGCATCGAGCCCAGCAACTGCTCGTCCAACATGCACCTCCCCACGCCAATGGTGCCCTGCACGTTCCCGGGGCTCTGCGACAGTAGCGTCCTGCATAACGTCAGTCTCAGCACGTCGAACCTCTCCAGCTCCGCCGTCATGACGATTGAGAACGGGACCGGCGCCTGCTCCCGGACGCCCCCGACGAGGCCCCACACGCTGTCACTAGCGTCGTCAGTTTCACGGCGTCTGTGGCTCCGATCTCCACGGTCTTGTTGCTGCTGCGCGAGTAGCCGCTGAGCACCACGAAGACTCCGGTGCGGTCCTTCTCCCTGTCCGCCGCCGCCCAGTGCTCCACCGAGCGCGCCAGTTTGCTGCGTCTTCCCATGAGCACGGCCACCGACAGGTCGTACAGGTGTCTCGTCGCCTGCATGCTGCTGGTCTCGGCTGCGGACCTAGCGGAGCTGCTCACACTGCTGGCCGTGAGGTGTTCGGCGTCATTTGTGTCTTCGGCGTCATTTGTGTCGTCGATACCGGTATTTGGTCCGAATTGGGTCGCCCCATTTTCCTTTTCAGTGGGCCGAATTAAATGGAGCGTTTCTCTGGTCGAATTTCCAGCCACTTGCGACGACCGGCGCGAGAAGCTGCACATGGACGTGGTCGTGACTGAGAATTTCGAGGCGCGGATGGCGTCTGCCAGGCCTTGGCACGAGTCGATCCAGCGCAGTTGGTTCTCGCGGCTCTCGGCCTCGAGCAGCAGCGTCTGCGCCTCGGTGCGCACCTGGAAGCGAAAGGGCGCGTGGCCACCGCCGCTGCGGTCCAGAATAAGTGTATCTTCCGTGATGGGGATCTCGCCCAAGAGCTCCAGCTTCTCCTCGGACGTGAAGTAACACAAGCTCGGGCAGTCGCTGCGCAGGATGAAAAACCTCGTCTTCCAGTTGCGGCGCCACGAGCCCTGTTTCGTCAACGTGCCGGCGCGGAGTACGTCATCCGCCGTGAATGTTGACGGAGCTGAGACGCGTCTTGTCGGGCGCTGCTTCACCCCCGTCGCGCTCTTGCTCTTGCCCCGATGACGTAACGCACTCAACACTTTGGACCGCTCCTTGGTCTCAAACACTTCGTTGTGGAACTTGCCGAACGTGCTGCACAGTGGCGACGCGCGGGTCGCAGCTGCCCTCTATGAAACGGCAACGTCAACATCGGCATGACGCTTAGTAAACACCCCGAAAAGCGACACTCCAACTCGGAAGCCCTTACCGCGTGGCTCTCACTTACGTCCAATGAGCCTACAGAGCTGCCTGTGTTGTGCAGATTGGCTAAAAAGTCGTCGTCCTCGAGGCTCATGGTGGCCTGCGCCGGGTCCTCCACGGGCGAGCGCACGAACGGGCTCGGGCCCTCGGCCAGAAACGTGCGCAGACTCAGCGGGTACGAGTCGTAGATGGTGGCGCCGTCCTGGGGCCGCGTCGGCTGCGCGGCGGTCGCCATGCGCCTGATGCGTAATCGGCCGAGTCGGGAGCGCTGCGTTCCGTAAGCGCCCAAGCGGCAGCGATCGAGAATGGAAAAGACCAGTGCGCGACGGAGGGAAGCTCTATACTGGCGGAGCGCTTTTCGACCAATGAACGCGCAGCATACCTTTGGACAGATTTTACAGCTTTTACAGATTACGAAGGAGACTGTGATCGACGATGGTCTCGGTGCGCAAAGAGTGAGTAATTGCGTACTGTAATTGCGTAATTGCCCTGCGGTTCAATTTTCACTGCCACTGGGTGCAAATGCTGCCACCAAGATGGTCTCGTGCAGCCAAAAATCCAGGAACGAATAATTGCGTGCGCCATAGCGAAACCAAGTTAAACGCGACGATAGGTACAGTACCAACTTGCAGTTGACACTCAGAACATATACGTTGGACACGGCCAGACTATGCCTAGCCGTATCGAAGCACAGTAACTGCGCTCTAACGGCTTCAAACGTGACTGAATCGCACGGGGCCTCGTGCTCGTGCCTAGCTGAAACGTTCGACTCGACTGCGGTCGTCACGTCGCGGAACTTCAGAAACGCGATCAACGACGTCTCTTTTTCCAGACATGGCTATACTCTGACGTGGTCCCCTTTTTCATATTTAAGTACTGGAGACCCTCAAGTCCAAAGACTCCAAACACCTTTTTCCCTCCCCACACTCGCTCTATTGACTTGTCCACGTGGGGACGATCTTCGAACAGTGCGACGTCCGAATCTTATTCTTGTTTGTCTAGTGGTCGTTCAATCGACCATCGAAATCGACCTCCTTCCGGTGCTACGTCTGCGTTGAAAAGGCTCGCAAAAAGTCTTCAAGCCCCACGACTCCTCGTCCACTGCAGTCCTTCTCAGTGATCCACTGCTGGATCTCCAAGTCCGACAACCGACGGCCACTAAGTTCAACCGTTTGCCGATCCAATGCACGTCGCAAGTCGATGAAGCTGATGGCCCCATCGCCGTCCACGTCGTACTTGCGGAAAATCTCTCGGAGCGCGTCGCGTTGCTGCGTACGAGGCGATGCAGCAGCAATCAACGAACGTTTTCGTGCGTGGTGCTGCTGGTGACGTCGACGTGGACGCTCCGGACTGCAGTTGCTGCTGTCGCGCTCCAGTTTGACGTCCTCGTTTTCCTCGCCACTCGCTTTGCTGTCGGTCTTTCGCTTCTGTCGTGGGTTTGTCTTACGTTGCGCCCGTGTCCGACGGTTCTGGTCGTCACCGTCCGACGAACTGTCGACTAGGATCAGAGAGGACGCGTCGGAATCGAAAGCTTCCTCCCCAGTCGTGTCTCGCGTTCTTACAAGACGCAGCGCCGAGTCCGCGTCGATGCTCAATAGCGTGTGCACAACGCTCCGTTTCATGGTCGTCGCTTCTTCACGAGCAGTTGCTGCCCAACGTGGTGGAGTCGCTCCAGACGAAGCCATTTTGACAGGCGAGACCGCTACCATCGGCCGCTTTAGTCGCAGTTCAACACACTCCTCGCTCTTGTGAGGTTGCACAGCGGCTGAGGTGGCACGAATCGAACGCGTAGGTCGTGGCGTCCTTCTTGTGGTGATAGCAAGGATGTCCTTCACGGCTCGATCACTCTTCTGTGACGATTCCTGCACGACTGAGCGGCTCCCACGTTGCGGAAGAGTTCCGTCGTCACCTTGCCAGTCTCTCCAAAAGAGGTCAACTCGAGAAGCCAAGTGCTGGTCGTTGTCAGATGCATCCACCTGAGCTTGTGAACCTCGTAGCTTTTGGTGAAACGCGATGACCCAAGCTGGGACCCCAACCGACTCGAGCTGCTGTTGGAAAAGACGACTAACAGTTTGAGATGAAAAGTCGATGCACACACAGCACACCAACTGCATCACTCGCTTGGATACGTCCACGTGCTTCCTGTCGTTATTGTGCAGCGTGATACGTTTAGGATCGCTTGCTTTACGCACGAATTGTGCCTCCTTCATGATCGCATCGTGGTGTATCAAAAGCTTGCAGACCTCGCCAAAGAGCATGTGGGTGTTCACGCTCTTTCGTGCCGAGATGACGCGTGCACCAGCGTCTCCAAGAACATTACTCCTTCGAGTTTTTGGTTGAGTCTGATGAGCTGGTCCTCAACTATGTTAGCATCAACATCCGAGGACAGTAGCCGCGAGATAACTACATCATCCAAGAAATTCGTAGCCAGGATACGGGAGGTGACCACGCGGCTATCAAAAACAGCAGCATCGACCAGAGCTGCTGCTTTTCCTCAATCGATACAATTGTGGATTCTTCGCCGGTTGTTATCGCGCAATTCTTTCCCAATGATCCGAGTAGTGCCCGGAGATCTACACATGTATCCAGTGTTGCTAAAGCGACCTCATCATAGCGTCTTGTCCGTACGGAGTTTATCAGTAAGTGTACACTATTTTCCACGAGCACAGATAGTATGCTGCGATATCTCGACACTCCATGCGGCAAGTCGACAATCCACGAAATCAAATCGTGGAGAACATTTGCACTGTGTTCGCCCTCAGCTGCATCAACAGTGGTGAGCTCTACAATATCCTCAAGTGTCAGCGATGTGTGAGAGACGATCGAGTGTAAGAGTCGCAAACCGACAACAACGACGTCACCGTAGGCTCGTACTGCTGCATTAGCATTTCCAGCGTTATTTGGTACGTTTGAAGATGCCTGAAGTGCCACAACTCGCCACGCAGCTTCGACCCAACTCCAGATTTCTTTGCAAACCTGCGCAAATGCACTTGCTCGAGATACTGACACGTTGGCAGTGTGGTTCAAGAACAGCGCTCTGGTGTAAATGATAAGCTGAACTTGTTCGCTGGTCGTCCCATTCAATTCGGTAATGTCTCGTGCTAGGTCAATCACATGGCTCAACTTACCGTAGTCACCGCTAGAAATGAGATCACGCTGCCAAGCGCAGTCGCAGGCACCGACCACGGGATCTTCAGGTATTCCTGCAAGAACGGATTCCTCTCGAAATGTCCGCGACAAAATCAACGTACGCGTCAAACCGATGCATCGATTGCTTCCGACTGAAACAATCTCCTCCAGCAGTAAGCGAAAAGGTGAGCAGTGCCGGTTTGCAAAGGCACTTGACCGACTCATAAGATCATCTGCAGCAGCAGAAGTGAATACGCTCCACTTTACTCCTTTCGTGGAGCCATCGTGTTGAGCTAGCCGTCGCCCTTGGTGCAACACCTGATTGATCATGTTTGAATCCCTTACTTTTACAAACGGCAGCGAGTTGGCTTTGCAATGTGCGACGATGAGTTGATCAATACCCGCTACTCCCCAGAACTGCGTCGAACGATCTCCACCATGAAGACAATTAACCAACAATGACATTGCAACACAGAGAATGCTAACAAGCGGATGCTGACTTCGTGAAGCACTGGATGTGCCACTTTCGCCAAGCACTTTCAGAGCACGAGTTGTAGTGTCTAGCACTCGCTTCACCTCGAAAACTATAGTTTTCGAGCACAAGTGCATGGCAAACGCTTGTTCGGGGCACGAAAATAAAAACGAGGATTGACACTTCGCAGTAGTAGGTGCTTGTGTCGACTCTGTTGGGGCCTCAGTTCTTGGGCTCCGTAAAACATCGTACCGGAAAATGCGCGTGCAACACTCGAGCAGTGATAAGCCTCCTAACAAAATCTTCTCTTCGCCATCGCGAAGTAGTGAACAGAGGAATCGTTCAAAAGCCAAGTCTCGCCATACAGTTGCAACCAGCGGACGGACGAAGACCATCGGGTAGCAGCGCTTTCGTTCAAGATAAACAGGCCCGAACCATTCTTGAAGTGCTCCCAGACGAAATTTCGGGATAACACCACTCATGAGCTTAAACTCGATTTCCAGTGTGTCGTAAATGCATCGCAGGTAACGTGCTGTCATTAGATGCTCCGGGTCTGTATTTTCAATCATCGCTTCGCTGTCAACGATGCAGCTCGAAGCGTGTTGAGGAAGTAAAGGCGAGTGACCGCTCCACCACAACTCAATTTCTGCAATGGGTTTGTTACTTGTGCCTGAACCACATTCAGCATTCTCAGCCGGTGAAAATCCAAATGATGGCCGTCGAGAATCGAGCCATTGTAGTAGGACAGTATACTTGCTTGGTGTGTTTTCGATTGTAAGTAGATCTCTAAGCAAAGGTTCACTTAGCCGCCAGAGCACTGCATTTGCCACAATATCTCGGTGAAATCGTGAAAGAGTACAGACCTCTGTTCCTAGATTCTGCATGTGATTACATTGACGACTGGTTGGCATTTGTCCGCTTGCCATACTTCGCAGAGAGATAATAATCTGAAGCACCATTCTCTGAGCAAGTGCATTCCCTCGGATCTCGTTTAAACTTGTGTGAGTCTCGACTAGCTGTAGCACATTGGCAAAACCTTGAAGAACACTTTGAATTGCTTGACGCCATTGTTCTTTTTCGCCATATTTGCTGCATTGAGTAAATACTCGCATCGAAATACCCGATAGCTGTCTAGGAACGTCATTATCCAGGACTTGATTTACCACTATGTCAAAAACGTGGTCGTGTACAGTGTCATTCTGCTTGAAAATGCCATGCTTGAATCGAAATAGACGTTCGAGTAATGCTACCCAGTTCTCAATAACTCGACCAAGAAGATGTTCTCCACTACGTTCATCGTCACACTCTTCTGAACAGATATATAGGATTTGGAGGACCTTGTCTAGGGCTCTTTGAAGCTCCACAATCGATGTCATCTGTCTTGATAACGTAGCTAGTTCAGTTATCTCCTCTTGGGATTTGTCCATCTGTGGACAGCCAACAAATATCCAAAGTGATTGCAGCCCCGGTCGAGTGATTAGTGGCTGCAACGCCAGAAGGGCAAGTCGGCAAAGCTTGTCCACCCCAATATTTCTTTGTCTGCTTTTTTCTTGTCCAACAATTTGAGAAATACTAGAGAAGTCTGTCAAGAAAGTACGTCGTTTGCTTTTCTCGTCGTCATTATTGTCATCGCCTCGTTTACTAGAGTTTTGGCCGAGTAAATGAATGAGTTGCCGTCGCATTTTGCTCAATCTGTCTTCGTCGTTGTCGGATTCATTGTGAAGACTTGAATTGCTGGTATTGTCGACCACATCTTCTGTGTCATCACTTAATAAGCATCGCTGCAACAACTCAAAGAGGAACTCACCAAAGACTCTTGTCATAGAGCGGCTAAGCGTTTCTTCATCATCCCCATTTTCGCCAAAACGAATAAAGACCCCACCGGCTAATGAACACATCCTTAAGTCCAAGCCGTCTGGAGAAATTAAGAGCATGTCCATATCGATGGGAGTCGTCAGAGAAAACCGCTCGTTTTGCATCGCAAGAAGTGCCATCAACACACGCAGACTCCAGAACCAAAATATTGGCATCCAGTGGCTTGCTGAGAAGATTGAGGAGCGCATGAATTTAACGCATTCAGACAGAGACGTCCACCCACTTAGCGATTCGGTAACAATGCAGCGAATATCCTCTGAATCACACGTCCATGCCATCGGAGCATTAACTGCTGCTAAGATCGGGGCATTCGACAGATCGAGATAGGCAGGCAAGAAGTATTCTCGCACTCGTAGATGCTGCACCTTACGAAAAAATGTTAACTCCTGCTGGAACTTTTGCTCTGCATTTTCATCGGCGTCCATGAAAATGTAAAGCATAGACAGCGGCACAAAACCAAATTCTGCTCTGTCTAGCCTTCCAGTCGCATTAACAACAAGGCGATCACGGCATTGAAGACTTTCACATCGAGCCCCAAGTGTTATGGAGGATACATTGGGCGACACGTGAGGAAGTGGAGTCTTTAAGAACCGTTTGAGCAGCTGCACGTTTTCGACTGTAGGCTCCAACGTGTCTTCAATTTCGCAGTCATAGATATCTGAGTGCAATTGGTTCTGGGTATGGGCGAGATCATGAAGGGCTTGCTGCCATTGACGCAATTTCAGCTGTACCACATAGATGTTCTCTGGTGTGGTATCGGAGGTTGATACATCAGCTAGGTTTGAGGCAAGATTGCGTAGATCTGTCATCTTCGAGTAGTAAAAGACGAAAAGTTTGTGCACTCAACAATAAATTCAACTACTTTGCGTGGCGAAAGTAGTGTCGCCATGGACATTTCAAGGGATGGTGCTGCACAACCTTCTGTTGAATCTTCGATAAAAAGTGATGTAGTTGCTTAACTAAAGCCGGCAACGATAGCGTCGAAGTGTATTCACGATCTTTTTCGTGGGAATATCCGTTTGCAGTATCGAATGCGTTAATCAAGCCAAGATCAACGAAAAGCGCTCCTAGTCCAGCCGCGTTAACGGTAGATGCTTGAATATGGCGGACTAATACGTTAAGCTGTTCCCAGGTGATACTGCCTTTGTGGGTCTCTTTTTCAAAGCGTTGAATCTCTTTTTCTGCACTGTTTAACAATATCGTAAACCAGGCTTTATTATATTTCTCCGTCTGGAATTGGTTGAGTACTGCTCCGAGATTAACGCGTTGGGGCTCACGCACATTTGGCACACGATTCATTTTTACACGTTTTGTTGAATACAGGTGTCTGAATAATCCCTGAAAATAAAATTCAGCAGGACATTCAGTCTGGCTATCCAGAGATGCCAAAGCAAATATTCGCACAGCCTCCAAGAGATTTTCTGCAGCCGCATCTGGCCTTCCGTCGTACATGATAACACCTCGAATGCTCGCCTCTATCATCTTCACTATATCAAAGTGTCTTTTGTTCATTGCAGCCATAAACTTCTCACGATCGAGGTCTTTACGGATGCGAACTAAGCGCGCAGCTTCAAGCAATAACAACTTCTCAGTGCCAATACTCGTTTTGCCCGATCAATCCGAGTCTGTTTACTTTCGAACTCGCTCTCATCTTCATCGATTAACGTGTCCATAGCAAGCTTCCACACCTGAAACTGCACCTGATCGGATATCTTGTCACACAGAGTAGCTCCTACAACAACCACGGGAATACTGCTATTCAAAATCTGTTGCGTTCCAGTCTGCATTATACTTGTAAGCTCAATATTTTCGTTGTCATCTTTCCGGTAGAATGCTTGAAGCGCAACAGTGACGCTTTCTTCGTATGAGGTCGCAAACTTTTTCATACTATCCCTGGTCGTCCGCATAATTCCATGACGATCGAAGTCCTCAAAGAATTCCTGGATCGATTTTTGTGCGAAAACACCGTCTCGCAGATGGTACAAAGCAACGAAAACTACACGAACAATCTGGTGTTTGTGCAGTGGCACTCGCCTAGTTCGACTAGACTCGGCGCAGACATTAGGTTCTAGAAATGCGTACAATTCAAATGCAGGGTCATCCAGAGTCGCGTAACGAACATCGAATCGGTCTGTCACCGCCACGCGAAGCACCTCCCCATCGTCAAACAAATACAAAGCGAACCGTAACGGAGAGGTATCAAACCGCTGGAGCACTTCTACCTCCCACCGATCAACTTCCGCTACAGTGCTCTCATCCACATGAATCATACTTCTGCAAATCTCCGGGCGAAATTGGGTCAGGGTCTGACAGCAGATCGATTGCAATTCTGAACCATGCAACGGAATTTGAAGACGAAGCAATGGTGAAATTGCGGTTGTCTGGCTTGTGAGTGTGGACCAGACGATGACAGATCCGTCTTTTGACGCGACAAACAAAAGCCCAGCAGTAACCACGAGCTGCACAACTGGTTTTATTCTAAAGTCTCCAAAGGTGAAAATTTTCTTCCTCGCGACCGAATTGATCCGACCAGTCTCGCTTGGCACCGTCCACATCCCCACATGCTGATAAGATTTAGATAGTAGAGTAGCGTACACTTGTATCTGCGTCTCGCCATAAATGCCACACTCATCGGATATCCTAAATAATACTCTGCATTTTTCGACTGGCGATGTCAACATATTAATGCTGCACAAAACTCCACCAGTCCCTGCACAAGCAACCCATAGCACCGCTTCTGCTCCGGTCAAAAACACAATCTGGGACCCATTTGTTGTGATCTCAAAATGTTTAACAACCCCGCTTGACGAGATGTTGACTGCATTTGTACCAGAATGCTTGTCCTTGCGAATGGTGTTGGTGTCTTTGTTTTTCCTTAGGGAAAAATTAGCGGTGGCGTGCTCCACGGTTACTTGGCGAACAGGACTGAGCCAATTCCTAGTAAGGCGGAAGAAGCGAAACGAGCCGCTTCTCGGTTCCTGCAAAATTGACGAGTTCACACACATCATCGAATCCCACGCACAAAATTGTACCAGGGCTCCAGAAGTGTCTGCAGAGCGCTTGAATTGATGAACCCGAGCTGATGTCTGCCGGTTGTTCAACTTTGAGCTTCTTTTGTCCACCTGATTGGCGTCCATCCACGATTGCATAAAACAACTATTGGAGTCTTCTTGGTCCACTCGAATATCCTTCTTTGTAGCATTCTTATGTCCAGTGAACCTCTTGATGTTCTCCTTTACACTGAATAAAACATTAGCTCGAGACTCTAGCTGCAGAATGTATTAAGACATAACCTGGTCAGTTCAATCAATTGTGAGTCGGACACTAGAGGAAAAATATGGTATGCAAGCGCACCTGGGCATCATTGCCAGTCGAAAGGTTCCAGATCTCCACACTTCCATCAAAACACAGCACTATCATTCTCGATGAATGCATTCCCAGTATCACTTCAGCAATGTCTCTGTCTCCATCATTATTCACGCTACATAGAAGATCACGACCTGCTACAGGCAATAACTCAGGAATCACGAGGCGTGTGCTGTACCGCACAAAATACGCCAACTCAGGCCACGAAATACGGCCATGTTGCTTTCTTTCATCAAACGCGTTTTCAATGTGATGACAGACTGATATAGTTATCTCCATGCCAGCTTGATTCTCCTGGGAATCGTCGGATACAACTGGCGGATGATCCTGAATATCTTTGTAGACCTTTTGCAGCAGCTCGGACACTTGAACACATTTGTATCCGTCAGCAAAATTTTCCGGCGATTGTGACAATGTCTGAAAGTGCTTTCTTAAATACGCCAATGGAAGTTGTAACCCGATGTCGCTCTCCTCGTCTTCATGTACTGCTTCAGTCTGAGACTCAGGCGAAGAAAACCCGAAAAAGTCTTTAAATCCGTCGTACGTTAGCTGAAAATCGTCGCTTTTGGTACTGAGCTGCGAGCTCTCCTTTTGGGACTTAGCTACTTGTTGTGCAGTAGACAGCAATAGCGAAAGGTAGGCATTTCGAGGTATAATATCCCTGACGGTTCCTAATCGGACCTTCTTGTTCGAAATGCCTGCCTGAAGAACGAGACCCTCCCATAGAGCACGAAGCTTTCGGTCTGAAGGTAAGTCTCTAACTATTGACAAAGTCGACGTATTGGATTGAGACCCATTTGAACGGGAGGTTTTACTCCAAGTTGTGAAGTACCTCATCGATGGGCCGACTCGCACCTTTGACGAAGCCAACGGAACCGTGGTCATGTGCTCGAATGAAGTTACAAGTGTTGTGTTCAGCTCGCTGCACCGTGATTCCTCTTCAAGTTTCGTTTGAATATTTGCATCAACCTTTGTTGACCGCAGTATGGCGTTGGAAATGACATCTCGGATAATTTCTCGCGCAATGGTCTACGGACACACAACATTCGTGACGTTAGAACTCGTATCCCAGCATGATAAACTTTAAAAAGATGTTCATCTTAGCCACCTGCGCATCAGAGATTTCAAGACGTTTTACCAACTCCACTGTATGCAGTGCAATAGTTGAGACCAACTCTTTCGCTGGGTGGAAGAATCGGAGTGGGGCACCCAAACGGAATTTGGATTGCCCTGGGCAGTGGTCATCAGAAAAAACTTGAACTACTATGCGTTCTTCGTACAAGTCCCGGATCTCCGCTCCAATGCGGACACAGGCTCCTCGGAGCACAAACTGACCCTTTTGAACCACAATGATGTCGCTACCAGCTTCAGCATTTTCCGCTAACACCATAGTGTTTCCACCCTACGCACAGGATTTATTCGACAATGTTCGTTAGCACATACGCATAGACAAACTAGACCAAAGAGCACAGAGCATTTACTATACGGCTGGCGGTGGTATGTTTGGAGGTCTCCTTTGTCCCTGTGTTCGCTTTGCTGATGATAGGCCATTCGATAAGTTGGTTCTTCCTGAGCGTCTGCAGCTCGATGATTTCATTTTGTTGCCCCGCGCTTCTAGTTCTTGACTTGCTGGGATGGCAGACAATATCTCATTCTCTATAGGATCCTTCCTTGTGCGTGAAGTAGCTGGACGCTGGTTCTGCTGTAAGTTGTTGAATTCATTCAACCGTTTGGCTGCATTAACTGATTGCGAAGCAGCCGCCGAAGATTGTCCTCGTGTAGTTTGGTTAAGGTGCCCCCTCTTTTGTTGGTTGTATTCGCGACGCGGTGTTTTCTGCACGTCTTTTTCAACTTTCGGTGCAGCTCATTTTGACTGTTGGAGGTGTCCTTGATACATTTTCGATCGGCACGCTGCTCATACTTCGAGTTGTGGTCGACCCTTTTAAGTTCTGTGTACGATGCTGCATGTTCAATGCCGGTCATCTTTGAACGCAATAATGCTAACCCAACATCCAGTTCAAGTTGTCGTGCTGCAATGTCCTCCCCCAGTATCCGATGGAATTACCAGGGTACCCGAGTCAGTCTCACGGAAGCCAATTGACAACATTAGCTCTAATCCACCTTTGGCTTTGCTCACAACGTTCAGGTATGTGTTTGTAGTCGTGTTCAGCTCTCGATATCGAGTATTTTCTGGCTGATTCACAATGTTCCTAAACACTTCGCAGCCAACTGCACAACACGAATCCACGGCTCAGAGCAGCGTGGTGCGGCGGAAATGGCCCTGGACACTGCGCTAATATCACTCACAGAAGCATTTTCAGCCCGCGGTAGTGTCCACCAAGCATTGCAGCTATGGTCCCCAGCCTCGAAATGGTAGCAGTATCAAGGGATTGTGACACCTCCGACGATGTGCTCGAAGTTTTGAAGCGTACTCTTTGTGGCTGGAGCTCGTACGTTCTAACAGATTTACCATCAGTCACCACCTCGGTACTTTCGCGAAAACCGACCAGCTCGAGAAGCTTACGACCAGCCGGAAAGCGAAGTACTTTACTACCGATTGGCATGTTGTCATTCACCACCCATAGCGACTGATTGCTGGGCTCTTGGATGATTCTGGAGAGAAGGTCAAATGTTAACTCTAACGCAGCTAAAGCTTCAGCGTAGCTGGCCCCTAATCGAAGATCGCCAACCAATATTGAAGTTGCTTCACATAGTGTGGGCTCACCATCAATGCCGAAGAACAAAGCTAGTTTCTCTCCATTTTTATCTGTTGTGAGTTCATAAGAATGATCCAGTAGTGGGCCCAGAGCTGCTACAAAATCTGCAAAGTCAACTTGACCGTCTTTACCAATATCAAACGACTCGAATCGAGAACTCACAGGCAGCGTGGAAGCTGAGCCGTAGACCCGGTAGAAATCTGACTCGAGCAGAAACCCTTTCTGGTCCACATCCATTTTGTCAAAAGCACGACGCATCATCTCGAGCTGCTGCTGCTGAATTGAAGTCGTGTTGAATGCTTCGAGTGCATTTGTGCCGTAAGGGTACATGCTAACATAAGTAGCTTCCCGTGCTTCATACTTATTTAATGCAGGTGATTGGCCTTCACTAGCACCCGTCATGGACAGTCCGGTAGTGCTCGTAGAACGAGCGTGTTGGCCCACGATATCGTGAAGGTATCGCATGTTGTCCTCCAGTAAACTCTCAATTTCCTGCTTTCGACGCCACAGAAACCATTCCGTATGACTACTGACGCTTGTAAACGAGAAATTTGACAAGCTAGCTGTTGTTGGTGGCTCTTTCAGGGACACTTGTCCATCTTTCCTTCCCGACGTGTCTGTTCCTCGAAGTACGAAGACATTGCCGTGCAAAGATGGTCTAAGCTCAAATCCAACAGACTCCATTAGCTCTGCGGAATACGGCAGATATCCAATTTGTCGCTGAAACGTGCTATTAGCCTCTCGGATGCGCCAGCACCTTGAGTCCTTTGGGTTCTTAAGCACGTTTTCAATGTAAGTAGACAGGTATTTGAGAACCGCCTGACATTCGTCGAGAGTGAAATAATTGCCTTCGCGTTCACGAGTTTGTGCGATGCGCTGTAGAAGAGAACTAATGCTTTCAACACCATCAAAAAGTGAGAGTTCCCGATCAAGCTCTGCACATTTTTCCCGTAAGGAGTCTAGCGTCGCCTTTTCAAGTGCAGCTACACGCTTGCCACTCATGTTTCGCGCCCCACGTAGCTCGTAATGAGCTTTTTGATACTCAACAAACCCCACTGCCTCTAAGAGACTTGTTGCGCCATCAAAGCGACCAATTTTCTGCTGGAAAGCCGTGCTGTCAGCTCGAAGTCGCCAGTAGTCTGCATTGTTTGGGAATCGTAAAATCTTCAAACACATATTCCTGAACAGACTAATAATTCGACGCACCTCTGCGAGTTCTACTCGCATCCGCATTTATCAATCGCGTTTCTGATCGTAGGTGCCGATGTCAGCTCGTCGATGATGAATCCACAGCTCCCGTAAATTTCCACTAGTGATACTGCTGCAGATCGCTTTCGAAGTAATGTCATCGCTGGATCCAGTAGTGTAGGGTCCGGAGCTACCCTTGCCGCAAATGCAGATAATTGTGATGTTGCTAAGAGTGGTTCTTCATGAGCATCACTGGTATCTGTGTCGGTACTTAGGAGGGACTCAAATGCCTCTCGAAAGCGAAGAATCAAGTCTAGTTGAGATTGTGTGCGACCAATTGACAACCGGCGGACGAGATCACCGTGACGCTTGCAAACAGAATCACCATTTGAAAACAAACATGAAGCGACAAACGCAACGGGTCGAAGCTCAAGTGCTCGGCCAAATCCCGTCGAATGCTCCGATGTTGATCCGTAGAGTTGGTAGTAACAGCACAAAAACTCAGGTAGCGACAATGTGTGATGAGGAAATAGTTTGTGCTGTTGCAGATATACGGCAAGCGGTTTATTGGGCATAGCACTTCGGGATACTTCCTCGAAAATCAGAGATAACTCTGAAACGCGAATACGGGATGGGATCATATTTGGCAGCGCGTGTTCATGAAAATGACGCTGCAACGTCTCAAAACCCCGAAAACCCAGCTTCTGTTGCCACAGCTCTAACTGCCGCTTGTTCTCATGGTAAGATGCAAATCGGCCCTCCAACACTGTTGCAACACTTTGCTCCATGCGAAGTTTAATAACTCGGCTCTTGGCGTAGGCAAACGCAAGCATAAGTGTCTTAAATTCGAAATGACGGTGCGCCCGGAGATCGTCATGTGTCGCAAACCACTCGGTCAAAATGCTGCTGATGGTGCTGTGATTTTCTTCTGTACCTTGATTTGCACGCCCATTTCCGTTCGTCGATTTGGAAGCCGTAATAAGCTCCTCAACGATGGCAATTATCTTGCTTCTGGGGATTTTGCCTACACCCTTAGCGTCGTTGCTCTTAAACAATTGTCGGTAGTTCTGCAGTAAGCTTGCGTCAAATAATCTTTTAATACCTACAGATATAACGAACCCATGAGTATACCACGCGTCGTAGCATACATGAATTATTAGCTATCAAAACAAAGTGCCGCACCTTGTCTACAACAGTTTTCTTTTTGCTTGATTTCGAAGAGCTGGATCCACTAGCCACACTCGATGTCGATGAAGACTCAGAACTGGAGCTGTCAGAGTTGCTGCGGAGTAAAACCAGTTTGGGCTTCTTTTTCAGTACTCCTTCCTCGAAAAGCTAGAAAGCGAACAATCCGCCGAGCCGTTAGTTAGTTTATACAGTCGATATCAAGACATGAGCACTAACCAATCCGCTGTACAAACCGTCATTGCAAGCTGTTCCAGTAAAAACAGAGATTCTGTTCCCATCCCGGAAGGCCTGCAATGAAATCTGTGAGTAAATCCAAACGTGGCTGAAGAAATTTGACGGCAAGGGAGCTCACCTGTTACGCTTCGTCTTACGCTTTTGTCTTCTACCAGATGCGTCACTACCGTCCGAATTTTCGCTTGAGTTTGAATTCGAGCCTTTTTCTTGGTGCTTGACTTCAAGGCTTCCTGCGGTACATCTTCTTCAACAATACCATCACTGTATCGAATCTGAATAGCACAATAAACCAAACAAATAAGATAAAGCAGTAGACTACGTACGCATGAACTTATCTGATAAGCGCACCGTGTATGTTCCATCCGAATTCTTCTCTAACACCGTAGCCTTTGTCCATTTGGATGTCATCCGCGGTTTTGAAAGTTTACTAGATCGATGCCAATTGGTTAGTACTCGTTCGTGGCGGCGATAAGTGGGTCCTGTCTTGTCGCGACCTCTCTTATGGGATTTCTTGTCTTTCGAGCTGTCTGAATCTTCGGAATCGGAGCATTGTATCAGCATCTTTTAGCGATGCGTTTGGCCTTGTCGCCGTCATCATATTCGATATCGCAGCTGCCATTTGAATGTACTCGCCGAACAATACCAATCCGTCGTGACTTTGTATTTTCTCCTTTTCGGTAGGTAACTCGGCTTCCCTTTTTCAAGGGTGTTGATTTGTCATGGTCTGAGTCAGAAGACGCTGACGACGATTGAGTTTTTGGCTTCATCAAGCTCGACTTCTTCTTCTTGGTCGAGTTATCATCCGAATCGGAGGATTGAGCACGGACACTCTTAGTTGTTTTTTTCTTTGCCTTGACTTCTGTATCATCACTACTCTCTTGGTTCCCACCGATCAATTTTACATCTGAACTTCGAACGCGTTCCTCGGAAGCGCCAACGTCGTATTCGATGTCAAATGTGCCATCCGAACGAACGCGAGTAACTTTTCCGCGATGAAACTTGCCCTTCTGTTTGAAATTAGCGTCGACAACGTCACCAACTTTAATGGACGGGCTGTTTGTTCGTGTCTTACCATCCGAGTCAGAGTCGCCGAAAATGTCATCTTTTTCAGAACTTGCCTTGGCATCAGGTTTGCTTTTCTTCGGCTTGCTATCAGGTACTGCTTCAATTGCACTGCTATTCAAACGGAGCGCGACATCGCCATCGTCATATTGAACATCAAACGTGCCGTCTAGCCTAGCTTTTGAGATTTTTCCTGGGAACCATTTTGGACCTCCATTGTAGCGTGCATTGATCTTATCACCTACAGCAAACCCTGCCTTTTTTCAGCAGCCATACCGCGCGACTTGGAAGCCGCTTTTTCTTCATCTTCGATGAGCGTACTTTCAACGTATGTCTCCACATCTCCGTCATCATACTTAATATCGTATGTGCCATCCGATCGTACGCGAGATATTTTCCCAGGAAACAGTTTAGACCCTTTCTTGTAGTGCGCTTTAATAGCATCCCCGACTTCGTATCTCTTGATTTGTTGTGGTGATCGCGGGGAGTTAACTCCCCCTTAGCGCTTTCTGACTCAAGACCAACAATTCGAGTCGCGTCAATGCGACTTTCCTCATCACCGTCATCGTACACAATGTCGTATGTGCCGTCAGACCGAACCCGAACGATTTTCCCAGGGAAAAATTTTGTTCCGTTTTTATACTTTGCCTTAACTGCGTCCCCGATTGAGAATCCAGTTTTCTTCTTCTGAGAGCTTTCATCTATCTCGTCTTCGCTTTCTTGTGGCTTGATGCGTGATCTTGGTACGCGTCGTTCGGAATCACCATCTTTAAAGGTGACATCGTATGTCCCGTCGGGTGAACTCGTGAAATCTTGCCGGGAAACATCTTGACGCCGTTTTTGTAGTTGGCTTGCACAAGGTCCCCCACTTTCAGCTTGCCGGGACTTTTCTTTATTGGCGACGGCTCTTTTCGATCCTCTTCCAGCTCGATGTTGTTCTCTTTCACGTGCTTTTCCTTGTCCCCATCATCGTACCGAACGTCGTATGTGCCGTCGCGGTGGACAGCAGTAATCTCTCCAAGAAATAGTTTACTTCCGTTGTTGCAACGAGCTCGCACCTTATCTCCAACTTGTATACGCTTGTTTAACGTAGGACGAGCTTCATCATCATCATCTTCGTCGCGCTTTTTGCTTTCGGGGACTTCGATCATGTCTGCTTCTACTTTCAGTTCGACATCCCCGTCATCATATTCAATATCGTAAGTCCCATCACTGCGGACTCGTGCCACCTTGCCATAAAACAATTTCTTGCCTTTCTTGTATCGCGCCTTCACGGCGTCTCCGACCTTCAGGACTTTTTCGTTAGTGCCAAATCACGAGTAGTTGGTTGTTCTTCAGACTGAATAAGTTCTCCGGGAACATGAGTGTCCCGACCTCCATCATCAAACACAACGTCGTATGTTCCATCACTTCGCACACGAGATATTTTGCCCCGAAAAAGTTTATTCCCTTTCTGAAATGGCGCCTTCACAATATCTCCGACCTTAAACGATATCTGCTTTTTGTTACTCGACTTCAAATCTTTCGCTTGGTCAACATCGCTGACAAGCTCAATATGATCGGTCTTAACCCTCTCCTCATTATCACCATCTTCGTATCTGATGTCAAAGGTGCCATCCATGCGCTCACGCGTAATTTTGCCGGAAAAAACTTAGTTCCTCCCTTGTATCTCGCTTGAACAGTATCACCGATACGGAGGGTTCGCTTCGTCGAGGAAATGCGCGGACTATCTTGTGATTTCGGCGATTTCTCTTTTCTCGCTTTGAAACATCACCTTCAATTAAACTTGCGTCCACCCGGGTCTCCGAGTCACCGTCATCGTATGCGATGTCATACGTCCCATTCAAATACACCTTTGAAATTCGGCCAGGAAAAAGTCGTTTCCCCTTGCCGTAGTGCGCTTTCACACGATCACCAACCTCCCACGAGCCTTTTTTAGCTGTAGCTGGTGCTTTGCGCTTTTTGTCGTCATCGGAATCAGCGAACATATCTTCATCGTCGTTGTCACTAACCTCAATTTGACTAGCTTCCACGCGGGTTTCGACTTCTCCGTCGTCGTAATCAATATCGTACGTGCCATCGGAGCGTACGCGACTAATTTTGCCAGGAAATAGACGCTTCCCTTTCTTGTATCGCGCTTTCACTTTTTTCCAACTGTAAGTGTTTTCGTTTGACATGACCCCCTTTTGACGACTTGCGTTCTTCGTCACTGACAGGTTTGGCACTTTCTAACGCTTCAATGTACTCACCTTTCACTCGCTTCTCCTCGTCGCCATCCTCGTACCGAATGTCGTATGTGCCATCGCTGTGCACTTTCTTGATCTGTCCTGGGAACAGCTTTTTGCCTCCTTTGTAGCGAGCTTTGATACTCTGATCCACACGAAAATCTCCTTTCTTTGACGTCGTACGCTTCGGACTCTCTTCATCACTCTCTTGCTTACGTGACGGCACTGGCGAATTTGCCTCAATCATTGTTTCTGCTACACCTGTTTCGGCATCGCCGTCGTCGTAGTTCACATCATAGGTCCCATCCGACCTTACTCGTGCAATTTTGCCGCTAAACAACTTCGTGCCTCCCTTATAGCGAGCTTTCACCTTGTCACCTACTTCAAATCCTACTTTATCGACTCTTTTCCGAGACGATGCATCCCGAGGAGACTTTTTCAACTTGGAAACAGCCTCAACGTCGGACGGAGACATCTTCTTTTCAATGTCACCGTCGGAATATTCGACGTCGTACGTGCCGTCACGATGCACTTTGATGATTTTCCCAGGGAACCATCGACTGCCTCCGTTGCACCGCGCTCGAACCGAGTCACCAACTTCCAAAGACCCCGAACTTCCTTTAGACGTCGACAATTTGTCGGTACTTCGACGAGTGTCAACTGACAAAGCTGCAAGTTTTGTGGGCGTTTTGGTCGGCGAAGATTCAGCAGGGGCAGCACCTCCCAACCGAATGGGCGACTTTTTCTCCTTCGTGTCGGTCATATCTCGAGCCTCCTCGACATCTTCCAGAGGGACATTTTTCTTGAGCTTTCCGTTGTTGAGCTTGACAATGCAGGTGTTGGAACTCGCACGGATCTGAATCAACACACCGATATCCTCCGTCCCCACGATGCCCACGAGCATTCCTGTCTTGAGCGTCATGGTGGACGAGGACGCGATATCCGAATGAAAAGACGCCCCAAAATGAACACGAAATGAAGAGACGGCAAGTTGAAGTGATTGATTCAAGCAGGTGGATGTGTTTTTCCACATCGAGACACTCACGAGATGATTGTAACTTACTCGTTCGAAAGCTATGCAAGTCATTGCAGCTCAACGAATAAAGTACTTTCACGTAGCTTCGATTGTGAATTGAAATGCTATGGATGGCCGAAAAACGGGTTCGTATTGAAACTTGGATTCGGACGCGTGAGGTGAACCTTAGCGATTATGAAAGAGGAGGTGGGAAGGCCAAACACCCCGATCGACCTCAACTAGTAGTTACCATGGATTCAACCGTTTCGTTCGACAATGCGTGGGTTTTCATGTCGTTGTCTTGATCAGCTGCCAATGTGAATCGAGTGCAGATTGAAATTCAATCATTGAATGCCACAATCTCGTCGTCGCCACCGACGAGAGTACCATTGATCCTCGTGACCAGGTTCAGTTGTTCGGCACTCGACTTCAAACGGATCTCAATGAGCTACAGAGTGTGCAAGACCAACCAAAAAAGCTGTGACTGTTATCGCACTATTCCTGAAGGAGTTTGCACGTCGTCCCAGTTTAGAGGCGAGAGAGGACGTTCTGGTCATGCCATTCCAGTAGGTTGGCAGACGGACTGCCATTGTCAAGAAAAAGCCAACCTCTCCCTTGGTCAGATGACGTCCGTGAAGCCGGTGGACTCGCTCAGCGCGTCGCTGGGCTCCGTCATGCCCGTACCACGACAGAAAACTGACATCGAGCCCATGACTCGCACCAGTACCATCTCCACCAAGCTCCTGCAAAGTTTAGACAAGTTTCAGTCCGTTCGAGGTAGTGTCATGAACTCAGCAACATTCGCAGGCTTTACGTCACGTCGACTCAACTCGCAGATCGTACCGGAGAGTCCAATCGACAAACGAGCACGAGAGAGCTCAGTATCTCGAGCTTCAGCGGTCAGCGAGTTCATTTTGTTCCTTAAAATCATGGACGAAGTTGCCATCCACCACATCACCCTCTACTTCATCAACATCAACACGTTAGCGGTGATCCTTAAGATGGAGAAGTCGTTCGCCAAGTACTACGCCAGTGCTCAGCGCAAACTGTACATGCGTGGACTACTCACACTTATCGGATTCATGTTGTCCACTTTCGTGTATGACTACATTGTGCTCTGGGAAGACTACCCGGTGGGTTCGAATGAGACCAACGAGACCTCAGTTTCCAGCACTAAGCTCCCGAAATTTACCATTGTCGTGGTGCTCAAGCTTGCGGTGGTGCTGCCTGTGCTTCTGCTGACATTTTTTCGAGCAAGGAAGCATCCATATTCAAAAGATGTGAAGCTCACGTGGCTCTGCATCATCGTCGTGGCAAGCTACCCAGTTGTGTACAACAAGCTCACCAACGACTACGGCGTGTCGTGGGTTTGCCTGGTCATCATGTATGTCTACAGCTGCACCCCAATTCGGTTTTTCCCGTGCTCCATCTTCTGCCTCGGGTACTTGGCCACCTATGTCGTTGTGATGTTGGCATATGTCCCGGACAGTGAGACGGCATCAGCGTCCTCAAACCGACAAGCAATTGCCAACGAGACGCTGTACGCATGCCTTTTCTTCTTCCTGATCCTGCTCCCTAGTCAATCACGCGAGTTTGCCATTCGTGTGAGCTACATGAGCGAACTTATGGTGCTTTTGCAGCAGGAGCAGCTCAAAATGGAGGAGACACGGTCCAAAGCTTTACTTAACAGTATGCTGCCCGAGTCGACTGTCGTGCAACTGCAATGTGGACGCGAGCTCATTGCAGATGAATACGCGGAGGCAACGGTGCTGTTTGCGGAGGTGTGCGATTTCGACTTGTTTTCTTCCAAACTTCAGCCTCAGCAAGTCGTTGAGCTGCTCAACATTCTCTTCTACAAATTCGACAAACTTGTAGACGTGCATCATGTACACAAGGTGGAGACAATTGGAGCCGTGTATATGGTCGTTGGTGGATGTCCTGATGTGATCCAGAATCATGCCGAGTTGGTTGCAAACCTTGCGCTGGATATGATCCGCTGCATTCCCGAGGTTAGCACGAAAATCGCTCGCAAGACCTGGGGCCACATGGTCACGAACCTTAACATTCGCGTTGGGATCAACAGTGGCGGCTTAATGGCAGGCGTTGTTGGCATCCGGAATCCACGCTTCAAACTCTTTGGAGATACGGTCAACGTAGCTTCCCGAATGGAGACGACTAACCTGCCCGGCCAGATTCAAATTACGGAGGCGACTCACCATGCCATTTACCACAAGTTTCACACGGCGTTGCGTGGCAAAGTATTTGTTAAAGGCCGTGGTGACATGAACACTTATTTCCTGCGTGGCAAGGACGGCTTCATCATCCCTCCAGCATCAGTGGTTGCTAAGGGGAACTCAGTGTCTCCGGTGCACTAAGTCCTGGACATGCGGCATCCGGTACCAGTAACCCAACCCCAGGACGTTCTCGACGTATTAGTCGAATGCAGGGAGCTGTAAACACCATCCCCGAGCACAACAAAACTGATCCTGCGACTTCTAAGACAGCTTCAAACGAGGAGATTCCGTCCTCGCTGCCAACAGTTCCAAAGACACCAAACGCTCGTCAGCCGAGGAGAGCTAGTCGCATGGGAAATCTCGACCACACCAATCGACAACCGACAATAGTGAATTTGTTTGCTCTTGCGCCTCCACCATCGGGTAGAAGTCCATCGATCATGCAGCTACCGGAAGGATTGGTGCTACCTGGACGAGAAAAGACCGATTCGCCAAACAATGCACTATTGCCGACGCAAGCTCTACTTCCTTCACCTCTGTCACCAGAACAGCCTCCCATGACAAGGTTAGCGCAGAGGCGAGGAACGGTGAGTGTGCTAAAGAGCCACAGTCTCAGCCAGCTCTCGACTGCAAGAAGGTCTCTTTTCCGAGAAAACATTTTCGACATCGTCGAGGATATAGACGCTAACGGCGATGGTGAAAGCGACGATAAGGAAACATTTAGCGCCACCATTATGACACTGCCCAAAGGTTTGACTCGCACAGAGGTACTCTTCCGTGTGCACGGCAATCGATGCTTTCACAATCTCACTAAGGAAGCGTACGAGTTCGAAGAAAGCTACCGCTTTGTGAATCGCAACCGGTGGCTGCGCTTTCTTCGACTGTCCGTGACGGTATTCCTTATCCTCAAGCCGTGCTTGACGCTGTACCAGACCATCCGATTGTCGACGACGCGCTCCTTCTACGAAAGCCAACTCATTTTCTCGCTTAACTTTTGCATCATGTACCCCGTCATGCTGGGCTTCGTGCTGCACTCGTTTTCTCCGAATTTCAGCAATTGGGAGCAGGTGGCGTCGGTGGTGGTGATCTCGGTCACCGCCGTTATCTTATGCGCGGAGAGTCTGGCCACGAACTCACTTGGTCATGCGTACATGAGTGCACTTGCGCTTTACCAGTGCTACTTCGCCAACGTGTCGTTCCTGCTTCGCGTTCTCAACGGCTTCGAGATCTTGGCGCTTTACCTGTTGACGAACCTTATCTTGGCACCGTACTTCGGGTGGGAAGTTGGCGCAACTCAGCTACGTGTGCTTCGTAATGCGCTTTACATATTCCTGTTCTTCGCCGGCCAGGCGTGGGTGGTGTTCAATTCCGAGTTCAAGCAGCGCATCAATCACTACCGCGACATCACGCTCAACTCGCAGAAGCAGAAGCTTGTGGAAGAAGAAGCCCGTATCACCAAACTGCTGCTCAACCTGCTCCCCGAGACCATCGTGCACAAGCTGAAGGAGGACCCGCAGACGACAATCGCCGATTTCTTCGACAACGTCACGGTGCTGTTCACCGACATGGTCAACTTCACGGCGTATTCATCCAAGGTCTCCGCTATGGAGCTGGTGCAGTTCTTGAACGACATGTACACGCGCTTCGACACGATCGCCGAGCGCGAGGTGCTCTACAAGGTCGAGATCATTGGCGACGCCTACTTCGTCGTGGGTGGCTGCCCCATCGTGAACACAAACAACGCACTGGCAGTGGTGACTGCCGCCACCGACATGTTTGCGGCCCTGCCGCTGCTGCGACGCAACTGCGGCGTACCGGACCTGAACATCCGCATCGGTGTGCACTCTGGCCCGGTCCTGGCTGGCGTTGTCGGCAGCAAGGACCCTCGCTACCACCTCTTTGGCGACACGGTGAGCATTGCGCACTTCCTGGAGAGCAACGGCGTGCCTGGCCGCATCCACATCAGCGAAAGCACATGGGGCAGCATGAACAAGGAGACGCCCGGACACGGCTTCAAGGTCGAGTACCACACGTTGTTGTCCGTTAACGGCAGCTCCAAGAAATTGCGCACATACTTCGTACTGTGAGTGAGCGGACACGTTGAAGTTGTCAACCGGCTGGCAGCTGGTCGAGTCGAAGCAGAAAATACTGAGACCTCCGACGTCGGAACATCCGTGACGTGGGTGGTCTCCGTCGATCGAGTCTGATGGATGAGGAACTGGGACAAACGACCGACGGCCGGAATTCCTCACGTCCGTCGCAACTTGCGACTCGCAAGGTGTTGCCGGATGAGTGCAAGTCGCACCTGACAACGTGTTTGGGCTTGGTCCGACGCTGGACTCAGCATCGCCGAAACAATCCAGTGGCATCGAGATTCCGAGCAATCAAAGTGCTGACAGGCAAGTTCAGATCGAACGTCTCTGTCACATCGTAAGAAATGTTGGCGTAGGTAGAGAGAGAGGCTTTCTCTCTTTTTCGTCCACAGACATCATAAAACAACTAAAACTTTTTAGCAGAGATAGCGCCACGTCAGTCGGACGACATTCCACGTCAACCGCGTCACGCGTCGCATAACCTACTAAAGAGCATACTCCATTCCATGGTCCAGTCGTTAAGTTCGCACGTGGTCGGGCGATCGTCGTGTCGAGGCAGCGTGAGACGCGCCAGAAACGATGCAGCCGCCGCCCGATTCATAACACCCTCCTCTGCACCCCGTACTTTCCGTCGTGTCGTCGCCGCCAGATCGTCCGTCCTCTGGTTGAAGCCAGTAGCACCGCATCAACTCTCTTAAGTGCGATTATACCCACCCCGTTAAGTGCGCCTGCGACCCACTCACCAACCTCTTGTCATAATCGAAACGGACACCCAAGACGCAGGTCGCTCGATAGTCGTCGAGTGTCTCGATCGCCATGAACGCGGACGAGTCGCCCGCGTCCAACGGCACGAGCGGCAGCACGTCGCCCCTCGCTCTGAGCTCGCCAGTCACCAAGCCGCTGCAGCTCCACGTGGCGGAGCCCAAGAAGACGCCGCTGCTGAACGTGCACGAGCAGGCCGAGCATTTGTACCCGGCCGTGCTCGAGTGGAGTCGCCCCTGTCGCTCCGTGGGCGTCACCGGCTCGTTCAACAAGTGCGCCGAACATTCTGGAACGCAGGCTGCAACTATTCTGTTCAGGAGGGGAAGCTAACGCCCTGTGACGTGTGACGTGTGACGTTTGTGTTTGAGTAGCTGGGGCTCCCAGATCCTACTGCACCCACAGAAGAGCGAGGACGACACGTCGCTCTACAGCGTCAAGCTCTTCCTGCCGGTGGGCACGCACCTGTTCAAGTTCTGCGTGGACGGCGCCTGGCAGTACGACCCCGAGGTGACGTTCGCGCCCGACGAGTACGGAAACCTCAACAACTTCATCAAGATCGCGCCCGTGATGGACCCCAAGACCAAGGAGAAGCCTCTGCAGCGCGCCATCCGCACCATCATCCGGGACGCCAGTGAGGGGCTGCCCGTCATGAACCCCGTGGCCAGCGAGGAGCTCATGAAGCTGCGGCTGCAGACGTCGCCCGTGCTGCGACCGCAACGCTCGCCGAACGCGGCCAGCAACAAGCAGCACCACAGCCGATCGGAGCCCAACCCTAGAGCTGCACCGCTGACGGCCCCGCGCAAGCCGCAGGACGCGGAAGACTCGGAGTACGGCATTAACGTGGACCAGCGCCGCATGAGCAACCACAGCTTGTTGTCACACAGTGGCAGCATGCCGCGCTCGCGAGCAGGAACGCTAACGCGCTCGAAAAGTGACGAGTCGCTGAGCCAGGCGGGGTCGAGCACCAACTTGGCTGCTGCCGAGGCCGCTGCGACGGTCACGCCAAAGTACACGAACTACATGGACGATGCGCTTGCCAACTCGGTGCTTCTGGCTGCGACGACGCAGCACTTTGGTGGCGACCTGGTCACGCACGAACACAATATGCGCGCGCAACTCGGCGGCCACCGGTCAGTGCTGGTCAAGGGGCCGCACAGTGCGCTGCAAAACCGAGCCCGCTGAATCGCAGTGGCGCGAAACTGATTATTTTCCTCGTGGGACTACCTGGCCGCGGCAAGACGTTTATTGGACACATTCTGGCTCGCCACTTGACGTGGATGGGATATCTGTCACAGGTGTTTAACACTGGAGAGTACCGACGAAAGCTTATCGGTTCGAATGTGAACCACGCGTTCTGGGACCCGTTCAACGAGGAGTCCTTCCAGATCCGCACAGAGCTGTCAAAGAGATGTTTAGAGGACTCGATCGCGGCGCTGGAAAGCAACTCTTGTGACTGCGTTATCTTTGATGCCACGAACGTAACGCGCAAGCGCCGACAGTTACTAGTGGATGAAGTCAACAAGCGCTACAAGTGCGAGATGATGTTCATCGAGTCCGTATGCGACGATCCCGATCTGATTGCGTCTTCGGTCAATGAGATGAAGCTGAACTCGGCAGATTATGCCGGCAAGACGATGGAGGAGGCCGCCAAGGATTACAATAACCGCATTAACCACTACCAGTCGCTCTACCAGCCACTGCAGGCTGACCTCGAGGGTGCTCCGTTTATCAAGATCATCGATGTCGGGCGCCAGATTTTCTGCAACCAGATTTACGGCTACTTGCAGTCGCGCATTATGTTCCTTATGGCGAACCTGCAGCTTAAACCTCGTCCGATTTGGCTCAGTCGCCATGGCGAAAGTATGTACAACACACAGAAGCGTATTGGTGGTGATGCACCTTTGAGTCCCCTGGGTGTCCAGTACGCTCAGCAGCTTGACCGATTTATTGATGCTTACTACCCGACGCCTGACACAGAGCTTGCGGTTTGGACGTCGACAATGCTGCGTACGGGCATGACAGTAGAGCGCATTGCCGCACGAGGCCGGTCGATTGTCAAGTGGAAGCAACTAGATGAAATTGACGCTGGTATTTGCGACGGAATGACGTACGAGCAGGTAGCCGAGGAGATGCCGGACGAGTATCTGGCGCGCAAGAACAACAAACTACACTACCGCTACCCTCGTGGCGAGTCGTACCAGGATGTGATCCACCGTCTGGAGCCGGTGATCACGGAGCTCATGCGTATGGATCAGCCTGTGCTGATCGTGGCGCACCAGGCTATCCTGCGCGTGCTGTACGCGTACCTCACGAACAAATCCCCGCACGAGTGCCCCACGCTCAACATTCCACTGCACGTGGTCATTCAGGTCACGCCCAAGGCCTACAAGTGCGAGGAGGTATGGCACCGGCCCATGTAGATGTCATCTATTTACTAGATGAACGCAGTCAGTCTAGCAAAAACTCAACAATCCCAATAGTCTACTGTGTGGTTTTCCTGCTTTTATCCTTTTCATGCCTAAAATCAAACAACAAGTCTCGACCAATCAATCATCCAGTAAAAAGTAAGAGGTGTTAAAGATTGAAGTGTTGGGCTATGAGCACCAGACTACTTCCCTCATTCAAGACTTTGCAGTAGGGAGGAGAAAGCGGCGATGTCAACTCATGACGTGTTGTAACAGTTGGTGGATCAACAAGGCTTTATAGCTTCAAGCAGGGATCCTCAAAAATAAATACCGAAAACAACATATTTGTATTGGGCAGTAAAATTATTCGTTTTGAACCTTTTTGAGTCCACATACATAATTGTAACTTTTGAGTCCCACACACATAATTTATGTTGCCTTTTTTGCAAAAGTGATTTTTGATTTTTGGGGCCGTCACCGCCAACCAAACCGTTCGTTGTGAGAGTCCGAGACCCACCGAACAGCCTGGATATGATAAGACATTCTCCTACTTTCATAAGTTTTATATTGAGTTTTCCTTAAAAACGTAAGTGGATTGGCTTATGATTTCAAGGATCCATGCATTTTTGCTACAGTTTGACTGTGATTTGCTATCTGCAGAGATAAGAAGCGATCCTTGTCGAGAAATCGTAAGCGCGACTCTCCGACGGGAAGCAGACACGCTAATTGGCCAAAACTACATGTCCAGCGCCAAGTCGCCATTTCTTCTCCTGCACCTGTAACAGCCTGGGTGTGTTGTGAGCTCCTCGACAACTACTCATTAATTCTCGCTGTCCTATCAACACCTTCGCTATGGCCACGAGCGACTTAGAGGCCGTCCAGCAGCCCACCCCAGCGCAGGACCCTACCGCGGAAGCAGTGGATGCTAACGCGATTCGTGACGCGTGCATTTCACCGGAGACACGAAAGAAATATGCAGGGAACATCAACGGAATTAAGAAGTGGATAAAAGTTGAGCTTGCCAAAACCGACCCCGACATAACCCGATTGTTTGATGCCGATGGAGACATAAATCTTGCTGAGTTTACCCCTACGTGTTTTGAAAAGTTTCTGGTGTATAAAATATGTTCAGCTAAGTCAACTACTTTAAGCGGGTATCGCAGCGCAATCAAGGATTTATATCGGTTGAAGCGCATCCCGCTGCCTGTGGAATATGGAGATGACATGAAACAACTTTTTCTGGAATCAAGAGGCTAGAAGCTGAGCAAAATCAGTCAAGTGCGCCTAAGACATCGGGCAAACAGCCGCTAACATATTCACTTACAAGGAATTGTGCAACGCCACGCTGCTGCGGAGTGATAGTGGCTTTTCGCATTTGTTTTGACTAGTCAGTGGAATTTGATGTGCAGATCTGTGTCGGTTCAAACCCTGCAAACGCAGCACTTGTTGGCGAAAGATGACAGCGTTGGAGCAGTCTTTTTTAAAACGAAGACTAATCAGGAAGGTACTGGTCCGCGTGACCCTCGTCATCTCTTTGCTAATCCGTTCTCTCCATCTACGTGCTGGATTACGGCGTTGGGAATTTATTTAGCGTGCAATCCGCGACTTCAACCTGGTGCATTATTTCCTGGATCTGACCCAAAGATACGATTTGGAAAGACATTGGGTTCTCTACTTCAAAAAGGTGGCACAGCAAAAACCTACGGAACGCACTCAGTAAGAAAGGGTGTTGCGACTTTTGCCTGTGGAGGAAGCACATGAGGTCCGTCTATCGTTAGTGTTTGCCTGCGCTGTGGGTGGTCCATTGGTGGCGTTCAAGACCGGTACTTCCGCTATGAAGCTGCTGGCGACCAATTTTTAGGACGCGTTGTTGCTGGACTTCCCGTTAATAGCTCAGACTTTGCTGCTTTACCCCCGCATTTTCGCGATGATGATGATACTGTGCTGAGGTCATGCATTGCTGGTATGTTCCCAGGACTGGCAAGTGAGTTGAATTTACGTGGCATTTTGAGACTATCTCTTGCATCTCTGGTTGCATCTCTGGTTCATCACGCGGTTTTTTGGTGAATTCGTTGCCCTCAAACCACCCGCTTTTATCGACGTTAATATTCACTAATCCTAGGGTTCTTCGGGACCTACAATCAAAGATGGAGGCTGGTCACTCGTCGTGGATGGTGCCTTCGGGAATACCGCCGCATATTGAGTTGTACAAGAAGCTTGACAAACAGCAGCAATCGATAGACGCTCTCCCTTCAATGCTGGAGAAACGCAGGGAAAGCGTGCTAGAGAGAAAAGGCGTCGCGGCCGGTAATATTACACGAGAGCTCCTGCGGTCCGAAATAAAAGCACTGTTAGACGATGTAGGACTTCGTCGCAGGAACGCACCGGAACCAGCAGCTCCATCTTCCGCTCTATCACGCACCTTCTATACGTGGGGCGGCAAGTTTCATAGATTACCAAAGGACTTCAAATTTCCTAGCATCGATCCGCTCGGTGCGTGGAGACTGTGGTGGTTTGGTGACACAAGACGTGGTTATCCCCCTTCAAAGCAATTTTATCGGACGATCTGGACACCCCCAAAAGAAAGCAACACTGTCAGAATGGTCCATTATGATGCGCCATATCATCAACTCCATCGAAGAGAAAACATATCAAACGTTACCAGAAATCCGCGACGAAGCTCACGCCATTGAGCTGTTCGATGTTGGCTACAAAATGCTGAAGTTAAAACCCAGTAAACGCAAGCGCAGAATCACCCAGATCAAACTTACCACAGCATTGCGATTGATTCGCGAGGCTGAGAGCGGCGGCACCCGTTCCTTCCCGTTCAAGCCCCGGAAACGCCAAGCAGCTGTACATAATGGCAGCGGTGCCAGTACCAGCAGTCTCACAGCCACAGCTCTCGATGGTGTAGCTGCCGTTGGCGCTGCTTCCTATGGCAATGTCCCCGGCGATCATGCTTCCAGCCCTTATATTGCATCCTCAGCTTCAGCTTCTACTCGTGCTACTGCTCAATGCAACACACCAAGACCGTCCTCATCACCAGTGACGCCAACTCAACCGACACGTTCCCGCCAATCTAATCAAAGCCTGCACCACACAGAAGAACAATAGCATTTCGCATTAGTACTTTACAATCAACAGTTCATAGTTTTACTCACTCAAGAAGAAAGCCTATCTTAGACAGCGCTTGCTTGAGTTCGCGCTGTTCTCGATCTGGCGTCCCCACTCTGGCGGCGTAAACGGCATCATTTTAAACCAATAGGAGAGCGAATTTAGTCGTCGGCACCAGGGACTTACGTTTTCTCAAGTCAATTCATTCTCCTACTTTCATAAGTTTTATATTGAGTTTTCCTTAGAAACGTAAGTGGATTGGCTTATGATTTCAAGGATCCATGCATTTTTGCTACATTTTGACTGTGATTTGCTATCTGCAGAGATAAGAAGCGATCCTTGTCGAGAAATCGTAAGCGCGACTCTCCGACGGGAAGCAGACACGCTAATTGGCCAAAACTACATGTCCAGCGCCAAGTCGCCATTTCTTCTCCTGCACCTGTAACAGCCTGGGTGTGTTGTGAGCTCCTCGACAACTACTCATTAATTCTCGCTGTCCTATCAACACCTTCGCTATGGCCACGAGCGACTTAGAGGCCGTCCAGCAGCCCACCCCAGCGCAGGACCCTACCGCGGAAGCAGTGGATGCTAACGCGATTCGTGACGCGTGCATTTCACCGGAGACACGAAAGAAATATACAGGGAACATCAACGGAATTAAGAAGTGGATAAAAGTTGAGCTTGCCAAAACCGACCCCGACATAACCCGATTGTTTGATGCCGATGGAGACATAAATCTTGCTGAGTTTACCCCTACGTGTTTTGAAAAGTTTCTGGTGTATAAAATATGTTCAGCTAAGTCAACTACTTTAAGCGGGTATCGCAGCGCAATCAAGGATTTATATCGGTTGAAGCGCATCCCGCTGCCTGTGGAATATGGAGATGACATGAAACAACTTTTTCTGGAATCAAGAGGCTAGAAGCTGAGCAAAATCAGTCAAGTGCGCCTAAGACATCGGGCAAACAGCCGCTAACATATTCACTTTACAAGGAATTGTGCAACGCCACGCTGCTGCGGAGTGATAGTGGCTTTTCGCATTTGTTTTTGACTAGTCAGTGGAATTTGATGTGCAGATCTGTGTCGGTTCAAACCCTGCAAACGCAGCACTTGTTGGCGAAAGATGACAGCGTTGGAGCAGTCTTTTTAAAACGAAGACTAATCAGGAAGGTACTGGTCCGCGTGACCCTCGTCATCTCTTTTGCTAATCCGTTCTCTCCATCTACGTGCTGGATTACGGCGTTGGGAATTTATTTAGCGTGCAATCCGCGACTTCAACCTGGTGCATTATTTCCTGGATCTGACCCAAAGATACGATTTGGAAAGACATTGGGTTCTCTACTTCAAAAGGTGGCACAGCAAAACCTACGGAACGCACTCAGTAAGAAAGGGTGTTGCGACTTTTGCCTGTGGAGGAAGCACAGGAGGTCCGTCTATCGTTAGTGTTTGCCTGCGCTGTGGGTGGTCCATTGGTGGCGTTCAAGACCGGTACTTCCGCTATGAAGCTGCTGGCGACCAATTTTAGGACGCGTTGTTGCTGGACTTCCCGTTAATAGCTCAGACTTTGCTGCTTTACCCCCGCATTTTCGCGATGATGATGATACTGTGCTGAGGTCATGCATTGCTGGTATGTTCCCAGGACTGGCAAGTGAGTTGAATTTACGTGGCATTTTGAGACTATCTCTTGCATCTCTGGTTGCATCTCTGGTTCATCACGCGTTTTTTTGGTGAATTCGTTGCCCTCAAACCACCCGCTTTTATCGACGTTAATATTCACTAATCCTAGGGTTCTTCGGGACCTACAATCAAAGATGGAGGCTGGTCACTCGTCGTGGATGGTGCCTTCGGGAATACCGCCGCATATTGAGTTGTACAAGAAGCTTGACAAACAGCAGCAATCGATAGACGCTCTCCCTTCAATGCTGGAGAAACGCAGGGAAAGCGTGCTAGAGAGAAAAGGCGTCGCGGCCGGTAATATTACAAGAGAGCTCCTGCGGTCCGAAATAAAAGCACTGTTAGACGATGTAGGACTTCGTCGCAGGAACGCACCGGAACCAGCAGCTCCATCTTCCGCTCTATCACGCACCTTCTATACGTGGGGCGGCAAGTTTCATAGATTACCAAAGGACTTCAAATTTCCTAGCATCGATCCGCTCGGTGCGTGGAGACTGTGGTGGTTTGGTGACACAAGACGTGGTTATCCCCCTTCAAAGCAATTTTATCGGACGATCTGGACACCCCCAAAAGAAAGCAACACTGTCAGAATGGTCCATTATGATGCGCCATATCATCAACTCCATCGAAGAGAAAACATATCAAACGTTACCAGAAATCCGCGACGAAGCTCACGCCATTGAGCTGTTCGATGTTGGCTACAAAATGCTGAAGTTAAAACCCAGTAAACGCAAGCGCAGAATCACCCAGATCAAACTTACCACAGCATTGCGATTGATTCGCGAGGCTGAGAGCGGCGGCACCCGTTCCTTCCCGTTCAAGCCCCGGAAACGCCAAGCAGCTGTACATAATGGCAGCGGTGCCAGTACCAGCAGTCTCACAGCCACAGCTCTCGATGGTGTAGCTGCCGTTGGCGCTGCTTCCTATGGCAATGTCCCCGGCGATCATGCTTCCAGCCCTTTTATTGCATCCTCAGCTTCAGCTTCTACTCGTGCTACTGCTCAATGCAACACACCAAGACCGTCCTCATCACCAGTGACGCCTACTCAACCGACACGTTCCCGCCAATCTGATCAAAGCCTGCACCACACAGAAGAACAATAGCATTTCGCATTAGTACTTTACAATCAACAGTTCATAGTTTTACTCACTCAAGAAGAAAGCCTATCTTAGACAGCGCTTGCTTGAGTTCGCGCTGTTCTCGATCTGGCGTCCCCACTCTGGCGGCGTAAACGGCATCATTTTAAACCAATAGGAGAGCGAATTTAGTCGTCGGCACCAGGGACTTACGTTTTCTCAAGTCAATTCATTCTCCTACTTTCATAAGTTTTATATTGAGTTTTCCTTAGAAACGTAAGTGGATTGGCTTATGATTTCAAGGATCCATGCATTTTTGCTACATTTTGACTGTGATTTGCTATCTGCAGAGATAAGAAGCGATCCTTGTCGAGAAATCGTAAGCGCGACTCTCCGACGGGAAGCAGACACGCTAATTGGCCAAAACTACATGTCCAGCGCCAAGTCGCCATTTCTTCTCCTGCACCTGTAACAGCCTGGGTGTGTTGTGAGCTCCTCGACAACTACTCATTAATTCTCGCTGTCCTATCAACACCTTCGCTATGGCCACGAGCGACTTAGAGGCCGTCCAGCAGCCCACCCCAGCGCAGGACCCTACCGCGGAAGCAGTGGATGCTAACGCGATTCGTGACGCGTGCATTTCACCGGAGACACGAAAGAAATATACAGGGAACATCAACGGAATTAAGAAGTGGATAAAAGTTGAGCTTGCCAAAACCGACCCCGACATAACCCGATTGTTTGATGCCGATGGAGACATAAATCTTGCTGAGTTTACCCCTACGTGTTTTGAAAAGTTTCTGGTGTATAAAATATGTTCAGCTAAGTCAACTACTTTAAGCGGGTATCGCAGCGCAATCAAGGATTTATATCGGTTGAAGCGCATCCCGCTGCCTGTGGAATATGGAGATGACATGAAACAACTTTTTCTGGAATCAAGAGGCTAGAAGCTGAGCAAAATCAGTCAAGTGCGCCTAAGACATCGGGCAAACAGCCGCTAACATATTCACTTTACAAGGAATTGTGCAACGCCACGCTGCTGCGGAGTGATAGTGGCTTTTCGCATTTGTTTTTGACTAGTCAGTGGAATTTGATGTGCAGATCTGTGTCGGTTCAAACCCTGCAAACGCAGCACTTGTTGGCGAAAGATGACAGCGTTGGAGCAGTCTTTTTAAAACGAAGACTAATCAGGAAGGTACTGGTCCGCGTGACCCTCGTCATCTCTTTGCTAATCCGTTCTCTCCATCTACGTGCTGGATTACGGCGTTGGGAATTTATTTAGCGTGCAATCCGCGACTTCAACCTGGTGCATTATTTCCTGGATCTGACCCAAAGATACGATTTGGAAAGACATTGGGTTCTCTACTTCAAAAAGGTGGCACAGCAAAATCCTACGGAACGCACTCAGTAAGAAAGGGTGTTGCGACTTTTGCCTGTGGAGGAAGCACAGGAGGTCCGTCTATCGTTAGTGTTTGCCTGCGCTGTGGGTGGTCCATTGGTGGCGTTCAAGACCGGTACTTCCGCTATGAAGCTGCTGGCGACCAATTTTTAGGACGCGTTGTTGCTGGACTTCCCGTTAATAGCTCAGACTTTGCTGCTTTACCCCCGCATTTTCGCGATGATGATGATACTGTGCTGAGGTCATGCATTGCTGGTATGTTCCCAGGACTGGCAAGTGAGTTGAATTTACGTGGCATTTTGAGACTATCTCTTGCATCTCTGGTTGCATCTCTGGTTCATCACGCGTTTTTTTGGTGAATTCGTTGCCCTCAAACCACCCGCTTTTATCGACGTTAATATTCACTAATCCTAGGGTTCTTCGGGACCTACAATCAAAGATGGAGGCTGGTCACTCGTCGTGGATGGTGCCTTCGGGAATACCGCCGCATATTGAGTTGTACAAGAAGCTTGACAAACAGCAGCAATCGATAGACGCTCTCCCTTCAATGCTGGAGAAACGCAGGGAAAGCGTGCTAGAGAGAAAAGGCGTCGCGGCCGGTAATATTACAAGAGAGCTCCTGCGGTCCGAAATAAAAGCACTGTTAGACGATGTAGGACTTCGTCGCAGGAACGCACCGGAACCAGCAGCTCCATCTTCCGCTCTATCACGCACCTTCTATACGTGGGGCGGCAAGTTTCATAGATTACCAAAGGACTTCAAATTTCCTAGCATCGATCCGCTCGGTGCGTGGAGACTGTGGTGGTTTGGTGACACAAGACGTGGTTATCCCCCTTCAAAGCAATTTTATCGGACGATCTGGACACCCCCAAAAGAAAGCAACACTGTCAGAATGGTCCATTATGATGCGCCATATCATCAACTCCATCGAAGAGAAAACATATCAAACGTTACCAGAAATCCGCGACGAAGCTCACGCCATTGAGCTGTTCGATGTTGGCTACAAAATGCTGAAGTTAAAACCCAGTAAACGCAAGCGCAGAATCACCCAGATCAAACTTACCACAGCATTGCGATTGATTCGCGAGGCTGAGAGCGGCGGCACCCGTTCCTTCCCGTTCAAGCCCCGGAAACGCCAAGCAGCTGTACATAATGGCAGCGGTGCCAGTACCAGCAGTCTCACAGCCACAGCTCTCGATGGTGTAGCTGCCGTTGGCGCTGCTTCCTATGGCAATGTCCCCGGCGATCATGCTTCCAGCCCTTTTATTGCATCCTCAGCTTCAGCTTCTACTCGTGCTACTGCTCAATGCAACACACCAAGACCGTCCTCATCACCAGTGACGCCTACTCAACCGACACGTTCCCGCCAATCTGATCAAAGCCTGCACCACACAGAAGAACAATAGCATTTCGCATTAGTACTTTACAATCAACAGTTCATAGTTTTACTCACTCAAGAAGAAAGCCTATCTTAGACAGCGCTTGCTTGAGTTCGCGCTGTTCTCGATCTGGCGTCCCCACTCTGGCGGCGTAAACGGCATCATTTTAAACCAATAGGAGAGCGAATTTAGTCGTCGGCACCAGGGACTTACGTTTTCTCAAGTCAATTCATTCTCCTACTTTCATAAGTTTTATATTGAGTTTTCCTTAGAAACGTATGTGGATTGGCTTATGATTTCAAGGATCCATGCATTTTTGCTACATTTTGACTGTGATTTGCTATCTGCAGAGATAAGAAGCGATCCTTGTCGAGAAATCGTAAGCGCGACTCTCCGACGGGAAGCAGACACGCTAATTGGCCAAAACTACATGTCCAGCGCCAAGTCGCCATTTCTTCTCCTGCACCTGTAACAGCCTGGGTGTGTTGTGAGCTCCTCGACAACTACTCATTAATTCTCGCTGTCCTATCAACACCTTCGCTATGGCCACGAGCGACTTAGAGGCCGTCCAGCAGCCCACCCCAGCGCAGGACCCTACCGCGGAAGCAGTGGATGCTAACGCGATTCGTGACGCGTGCATTTCACCGGAGACACGAAAGAAATATACAGGGAACATCAACGGAATTAAGAAGTGGATAAAAGTTGAGCTTGCCAAAACCGACCCCGACATAACCCGATTGTTTGATGCCGATGGAGACATAAATCTTGCTGAGTTTACCCCTACGTGTTTTGAAAAGTTTCTGGTGTATAAAATATGTTCAGCTAAGTCAACTACTTTAAGCGGGTATCGCAGCGCAATCAAGGATTTATATCGGTTGAAGCGCATCCCGCTGCCTGTGGAATATGGAGATGACATGAAACAACTTTTTCTGGAATCAAGAGGCTAGAAGCTGAGCAAAATCAGTCAAGTGCGCCTAAGACATCGGGCAAACAGCCGCTAACATATTCACTTTACAAGGAATTGTGCAACGCCACGCTGCTGCGGAGTGATAGTGGCTTTTCGCATTTGTTTTTGACTAGTCAGTGGAATTTGATGTGCAGATCTGTGTCGGTTCAAACCCTGCAAACGCAGCACTTGTTGGCGAAAGATGACAGCGTTGGAGCAGTCTTTTAAAACGAAGACTAATCAGGAAGGTACTGGTCCGCGTGACCCTCGTCATCTCTTTGCTAATCCGTTCTCTCCATCTACGTGCTGGATTACGGCGTTGGGAATTTATTTAGCGTGCAATCCGCGACTTCAACCTGGTGCATTATTTCCTGGATCTGACCCAAAGATACGATTTGGAAAGACATTGGGTTCTCTACTTCAAAAGGTGGCACAGCAAAATCCTACGGAACGCACTCAGTAAGAAAGGGTGTTGCGACTTTTGCCTGTGGAGGAAGCACAGGAGGTCCGTCTATCGTTAGTGTTTGCCTGCGCTGTGGGTGGTCCATTGGTGGCGTTCAAGACCGGTACTTCCGCTATGAAGCTGCTGGCGACCAATTTTTAGGACGCGTTGTTGCTGGACTTCCCGTTAATAGCTCAGACTTTGCTGCTTTACCCCCGCATTTTCGCGATGATGATGATACTGTGCTGAGGTCATGCATTGCTGGTATGTTCCCAGGACTGGCAAGTGAGTTGAATTTACGTGGCATTTTGAGACTATCTCTTGCATCTCTGGTTGCATCTCTGGTTCATCACGCGTTTTTTTGGTGAATTCGTTGCCCTCAAACCACCCGCTTTTATCGACGTTAATATTCACTAATCCTAGGGTTCTTCGGGACCTACAATCAAAGATGGAGGCTGGTCACTCGTCGTGGATGGTGCCTTCGGGAATACCGCCGCATATTGAGTTGTACAAGAAGCTTGACAAACAGCAGCAATCGATAGACGCTCTCCCTTCAATGCTGGAGAAACGCAGGGAAAGCGTGCTAGAGAGAAAAGGCGTCGCGGCCGGTAATATTACAAGAGAGCTCCTGCGGTCCGAAATAAAAGCACTGTTAGACGATGTAGGACTTCGTCGCAGGAACGCACCGGAACCAGCAGCTCCATCTTCCGCTCTATCACGCACCTTCTATACGTGGGGCGGCAAGTTTCATAGATTACCAAAGGACTTCAAATTTCCTAGCATCGATCCGCTCGGTGCGTGGAGACTGTGGTGGTTTGGTGACACAAGACGTGGTTATCCCCCTTCAAAGCAATTTTATCGGACGATCTGGACACCCCCAAAAGAAAGCAACACTGTCAGAATGGTCCATTATGATGCGCCATATCATCAACTCCATCGAAGAGAAACATATCAAACGTTACCAGAAATCCGCGACGAAGCTCACGCCATTGAGCTGTTCGATGTTGGCTACAAAATGCTGAAGTTAAAACCCAGTAAACGCAAGCGCAGAATCACCCAGATCAAACTTACCACAGCATTGCGATTGATTCGCGAGGCTGAGAGCGGCGGCACCCGTTCCTTCCCGTTCAAGCCCCGGAAACGCCAAGCAGCTGTACATAATGGCAGCGGTGCCAGTACCAGCAGTCTCACAGCCACAGCTCTCGATGGTGTAGCTGCCGTTGGCGCTGCTTCCTATGGCAATGTCCCCGGCGATCATGCTTCCAGCCCTTTTATTGCATCCTCAGCTTCAGCTTCTACTCGTGCTACTGCTCAATGCAACACACCAAGACCGTCCTCATCACCAGTGACGCCTACTCAACCGACACGTTCCCGCCAATCTGATCAAAGCCTGCACCACACAGAAGAACAATAGCATTTCGCATTAGTACTTTACAATCAACAGTTCATAGTTTTACTCACTCAAGAAGAAAGCCTATCTTAGACAGCGCTTGCTTGAGTTCGCGCTGTTCTCGCTCTGGCGTCCCCACTCTGGCGGCGTAAACGGCATCATTTTAAACCAATAGGAGAGCGAATTTAGTCGTCGGCACCAGGGACTTACGTTTTCTCAAGTCAATTCAATCATATCCAGGCTGTTCGCTTGTGATCGAAGCGGTAAGCTAAAGAACATGCGACGTCTCAAATACATAGATCGGCAGCGACCAGCGCGAAGATCGATGCGCTCAAGACTGCAACGGTTGACGCTTGCCATCCCGAGGGTCCGAGGCGGATCATGTGTACCCGTGACGGCAGCCATACTCATAACCACCCGCCGTCGAGGTATATCTGCGTGCACGTTTCGCATCGGCTGCGAGCTGCCAATCGGGTTGTTAATTAAGGTAAGCAAAACGTCAACGACTTGATATTCACGCATGAATCGGCGGCAGTTTCCACTGCTAAGATCTATGCTATTTTACTCTTTCTCAGACAATGACACACTGTTGACTCCGAAATACATTTTGAAACAAGAAGGCTGCTCTTCGTCAGAAACTCCTACAGCAGTCGAGACCCTTTTTCAGGCTCTTTGCGACCAAGATTTCAGTTACATTCTGAAAGAGATCCAACCTAGAATCGACTAAAGTATTTGCTCTGGGCACACCCTGGTACACTGACGTTAGCACTTACAAAACCAACAAATACGACTACCCTTACTAGACATCATCACCATCACTGGTATGAACACAATTATCTCTATCGCGCAGTGCTGGTTGCCGGGAGAGTCTCAGCCTGACTTTACTAGGCACTGACGACAGTAAAACCCTTTACTGATACAGTACGAACTTAATTGATTTGCCGCGTTTGATGATCACCGATCGTGACTTAGCGTCCCCCATAAACGCAAGCGATATCGTATTCCTGACTTCACTAAAGTGGAGACATGTCAATCGAAACGTAGAATATCGGGTGTGAAAGGTGCTCGGGGTGGTAAAATTTGCAAAGCCAGATCTCTATGGTAGAACGAAGGTCAACACCTGCAAAACAAACGCTTTTCTTCACCGCATTGCTTAGACACACATGTGGGCCAGACACTACTGTATTGAATCATTAATGATGAGCCGTGCTGAGGTAAGCCGAAGCCGCGCGGGAGTGGTGAGGTGGGTAAGTCAGCGTGCGTAGTCAGGTGCAAAGGCAGAATGAAGAGCCTACTGCTGCTTCTGTGTGAGTGGTGGTTACCAAAGACGTCCCGCGGTAGCCGTACATCGTTCCATCCCAATATCTACATCCGCTCTAGCGTCAGAAAACCCCGTTTGGTGGTTGCACCACCAAACAACCATTTCTTCACCGGATTGCTTAGACACGCATGTGGGGCAAACACTACTGTGTTGAATCGTTAATGATGAGTTGTGCTTAGGCAAGCCGAAGCAGCCCCATACGATCATCAACTACCGATCAATCAAAGTGGTTGCCCAGCTGGGTCATGCGTGAAGTTAGTCTTCGTCCGGCGTTCACTGTGTACCTGGTGTAGCGCTTAAAGGGATTGGATCTCCACCGTCCATGCTGCGGAAAGGTTAGGGCTTCCGCCCCTCCATCTATGAGTGCAGTGGCACCGCCCACACGTAGCCAGTGAGTCGAATAGTTGGCAGCGAAAACCCGGTTTGGCGAGCTAACAATCAAAGAACTTCCGTTGTGAGCTTTGCTGACACTACTCGGCCCTTCGAAAGTGAACAAACCGGATCACCTCGTGAGAGATTAATGCGTTGCGCCAAAGCAGCAGAATTGCAGCAATACCAGGCATAGCGGCGGGTTGGGTGCCTTGCCAAGATTGCGTATGATTCCTTCGCCATACTGGTCGTTTTTGCTCCCGCGAAGTTGAATTTGTACAGACGTCACCGACTTAAGGAAGAGTGTTGGGCGCTCCGTGGCATCGAGGACCTGCACGTCACGTACTTGAAGACAGTATTCGTGGCATTTTCAGTCGATGACTAGGTATTCGGAGCGGCGCAACATGAAGAAATGGCCCAGCACCGTTGCCCCATAGAGCACGCAGTGCTGTGCGTTGCTGAAGTCGGTGATCCTTGATAGTGTGTTGAGCATGATTATGTGACTGGGAGTCTTGGCCGGATGGAGCGTGACGATCGCCGGAGGTCACGGAGGGCAAGCAGGTGCGCGTCAGCAAGTTGTGGTCGGCGTCCATATCGGAGGCAATGATACCAGCTGATATGGCTAAGCTTGGCCCGAACAGTGTCAAACGTTGGCTGGGTATCAGTGTTACTTGTTGTCCAGTAGTGAATGGTGAATGCAGTCAGTTGTAACGATTGGGCCTCGAAGTCGTGTTCTGGTAGCCAGCGTGGTTGGCCGGCTGAATTTCGGAAGTCACACCACTGGCGCCATGGGGAGGCATAAACTCGCCGTGATGAGTCCGCAAGGCAGTGCAATTGAAGGGCGAGAATTTGGTGTTGTAAATTCGTTGGACTTCGGGTGCCACCTGATGTTCCTGTCAATCAAAAGTTAGATCAGATCGGTCCATCGTAAATAGCTTCTGCACTCCCATGCTCGTGATCCAGGGTCTGCTAACATGTTTCGAGATCCTGGTAGGTGTGACGCGGATAGTCGGATACCCTACTGAGCTTCGACAGCACCAATTACTTGGTTGAGCTCCTGAGCGAACGGATTATGGCTCGGCAGTGTGGCACCAAGAAACAGCGGACTTGCTGTCTAACTAACAGCAGATATTTGTAAGCTGGTTATCTGTGCTTCGAGCCCAACCGTGACCCCAGGTCAGAAGAGCAAGTACAGCGCTAAGTTGCTCGCGGACATTGATTGTTAAGCTGCCCTCGCGTGATTGCGAGTTCTGCTTACACCGCTGAATCATGTCACGTTCGTTATCATCAAATCGTACTCGCAAGTAGGCACGTTGCGTTGGGTGCAACACACACAGTCCCGTATTAACTAGCATCCATATAGAGATAAACTTTGGGTTCTGGTAATGCGATGAAAAAGTCAAAGGCACGGAGCGTAAGCGCCCTTGCTTCAGAAAAAACTGAACCATTCCAGCTCCGGTTGATAGTGACTTTACTCAATTTGGTGAGAGACTACGCCATAGTGTCACGACCCGTTGATAGAATGGCTTTGCGCTTCGTATGCAGAGCAGATGTGACGGAGGCTGCCCAGTAACTTACTCAGTTGATGTTTTGTGGCACGACAATCCTGTATGAGTGCACAGATACGAAGCTTCGCTTTGTAAAGTTTTTCCAGAGGCATCGAGACGGTTCGTGCGATGGTGTCCCATTCTAGTCCAAGCGCCACTAGGCGTGTCGAGCATGTCGAAAACTTCGATTCATTGATTGCTCGTGGACCTGGTAGCGCAATCATCGCAAGGCGAAGCGTAGATTCTGCTAATTCGAGACGATTGCCACGATCAACTCCGACTTGAACGTGATCATCAACGTATTCAAATCCAAAGAAAGCTTCTGAGTCACGAGAAGATGGGTACATCGTGTTGGGTTATCCCGCTCCACTAAGTGTGATATTGCTCGCCTAAAGAGTCCATAGTACCCCGATGAACCGGTCCAACCAAAAGGAGAAGGCATGATCGACCACGAGCGCATTATCTTGTGAAATAGTACCGACAAACCACCGTTAATTTTGGCGACGAAGCATGACGCCGTGAAATGCGCTACGGACGTCGCCTTTGATGAGTTAATTACCAAGCCCGGAAACCGTCGACGCAGGTCCTCAATTCGAGCAGCAATAATCTGTACGGGGCAGAATTGAGCTGGGGAATTTCTTCTTGCTTTGATAGCGCATTGGTCGACGTCATGGGAGGCGATGACAGATCGTGAATGAGCCTAGCTTCGACTCGTGAGTCGGCGTCCTTCTTGGCCACGCATCCAAAGGGGCTGCATCGGACGTCTCCCCACTGATGTCTCACATCTAAATCCACTACCAGGTAGGTGCCGTCATCCTGTCCTTGGCTCAAACTTCTTCTGAATGCGTTACGATGCATGTCCGCTGACTTGCGGTTTGGTGGCATAGCTGTGCTCTTCTAATCAACGGGGATGGAATGCCTTACTCCATGTAGGATAGCGTCGATGACTGAGTCGTGATGCGGGTAATTTCGAAGGAGAACCGCAGCCCACTCTGCATCATGGGTATTATTCGGTCGTCCGTCAATGGAAGTCTGGTTTCTCCAGAGACGTATCAAGTCGGACAGCGACATACCGATGTTGCGGACAAGTTGCGACAAAGCTCGCTTCATCTCTGTATCTAACTGGTAGCTAGGTACTGGATTGCCAGGAACACATACTCTTACGGATTTTGGGACGCTGATATTGTTTTCTTCGAAAACCTGGACCAGGGCTTTGCGGCGAAGTCGTTCCTTACCACTGAGGCGAACTTCGAGCGAGGCTTGGATCTTATACTTGATACCGTAAACTGGTCATCGGGGCAGGCTAGTCAGCTGGCACTTGGCGTGGTGAGTTTAACCCCGCCAAACTTTTCGTCGATGTACTTTTGAACGCAGTCATCAAGTTCAGCCGGCTGAAAGTGCCCGTGGTTGTCGTAAATACATTTATCGGGAGTTTTGGGCTGACATCCTTGGCGTGATAGAAATCGAAGGCAGTCCGAGCGCGATCTTTGTCGGGGAAGGATCGAAACACATCATCAGGAAGTCGACGCCGTTGTTGAGTGCCTTGATCACTGCGAGACCTCTGACAGCGATGTTGCGAGAAGTCGTCATGACGAGAGCGATCCTGGGATTGCTGTGCGCGATCGTGAACTGACTGAAGTGCCTCGCATCTCTCGGTGGAAAGAACGTTGAGGATGCTAAGATATTCTCGATCCGATTTTGAAAATCGAGACTTAACCAGGTGCCGAGAGTCATTTCCCGAGTTTGCGAGTACTTCGACACTACGGCGATAATCTTCGAGTACTCCATCGAGCAGCAAACGATGGTATCGACATCAACGGCAGACCAGGATTTTGTGTCTGGAGAGTGATAGCAAAATTCCATGCAGCGAGAAAAAGTCACGTGTCACTTAGTTGTAGAATGAGCTGCCAAAGGCCGTCAGTAAGGCCAAGGAATCCTGCAGCTTGAAGTAAGACGATGTGGTCGGGGGAGGCCGATACTCGCCAACAAATTGTTCATGTTCACTGTCGTCTCATGCCGCCACCGACGTCGGGCGGCGAAGTCGAACCGCTCCAGGTGACCCGGTGAGAGATCGCGTACGCCAAAACGAAAGTCGTACATGCACATTAGGACTGCTGGATGCGGCTGAAAACACTAGCATGGTAGTAGATAGTTAGTTCAATGAAATGGGAACGTAGTTTACCTAGGAATTCGTCAGCGACGATCGCATTGTGGACAGCCCGTTGAGCAGGGTTTGGGCGAAAATTCATTTTCGGCTGGTCGTTGTCTGGCTGTGGGGTTACAAAAGTTGTCCGACGGCGCAGGTGGAAGTGGCCGTTGGTTCTGTCTCTCGTCGATAGCGTCTGATGGTGCTGATCTCTTCCGGGGGAACCTTCACATTGCGCTATATAAAATGACAGCAAGTGTGGTTGTGGCGCCAACATGGTAACGATCTCAGGTTGTAGTTGTTTTTGTGGCGCTGTTCGAATACCGAGGTTTCAGTCATTGGACGCTCGACCAAAACAGTGCCGCCCTCCATGTCAATGAGGAGGGCGTCTAGTGAGACGTTTCTCGATGAATGTTGAGAGGAGGCGGTGCGGCGTCGGGGTGTTGCATGTGCTCCAGTGGATGTAGGATCCGGAGTTCTATCTTCAGGGGCAGGACCTTGAGAAGATGATCAATCACGTGGTCTAGCGGTGTTGCGACGATCAGTGGCCGAAGGTTCGTCACAACACGATGTTCCCGGTTCAATGTGGCGAGGAACTCGTGGGTCACCGTCGATGAAATAGGCATAGTCAACAGCATGCTGAAGCCTGAACTGCCGGTTTGAGACGTCGTCCGGTTCGATCCAGTCGTATGTATCCGTAGCAGAGGGACAAAGCGAAGGATCTAGGATACCGTCGAGTAGTTTGTGAATGTCTCGATTGCTCGTTGGTGCTGATGGCACCAGCATACTGTCAAGTATTGTAGCGTAGAAAGTCTCAAGTTGCTCCGGTGACGTCGAACGCGTTTTGATGTGAGCCCGTTGTAATAGTAGGCATATTACAGGGGCGTCTTCTTCGGTCTTATTAGCTCCGACGTGGATGTCGTCACCATGACTTCGAACCGGGAGGGGTTTTCACGGTGGGCAACGCCATGGCCGTATACATACTCACATTTTGACGTTCCAACCACTGCCTTCCGTATTCTGTCCCCAACACCTGAGGATGCGTCGGAGCGAGTTACTTGACGAAGAGTCAGGCGTGAACTTGGGATATGGCCGATCAGTGACGAGTCACGCATTGCTCCCACCATCGCAGAAGTATTGGTCGTTTCCACCACCGGACATAGTTAGGTTCGTCCGTGTCCCATGGTGAACTTGGTATGAAGTCTTCCGGGTAAGCGAGGATGTATTTAACGGACATCTTGGCGAGGAAGTTGGAAGGTCGTAGCGAGGTAAGTCGGCGTGCGTAGTCAGGTTCAAAAGCAGAATGAAGAGCCTACTGCTGCTTCCGTGTGATTGATGGTTACCAACGACGTCCCTCGGTAGCAGTAAATTGTTCCATCTCATTATCTGCAACCGATCTAGTGTCAGGAACCCCCGTTGGTGGTTGTACCACCAAACAACTAAATAATAGAAGAAATTTACGCTGTATTGCAGGCAAACATCGAACAAGACTTCGAAAAGTACAGATAATCATTGCGAAAAATGAACCGCACATTGGCCGACTACTTAGATAAGATTTGGCGGAAGTACAAGGAAAACCTTGTCAAATGTTGGACGAATAAGTGGATGCACTTCTGCTGTCTTGACACATCAACAGTAGAAGGCCACCACGCTAAGATCAAGGCATGGCTGTGCACTTCTAAGGGAGATGTACTTGCTGTTTTTCAGAAGCTGCTGTCGTGGTGTCAGTCTTCTGCTAATGCAACCAGTCTCACTGCGCAACTTGACGAAACCAAGGTCATATATATCAAATCAGCGATCCCGTTTTTGCGGGAGTCGTCAAAAATGTTACGGTGCATGCACTGAACAAGACACACCAACTTTGGAGGAAAGCGATTCAACATGTTCATGAATTTATCAATCATCCGAAAAAGGAACAGTGCATGCCTCCATGCACTGGTGCTTTCCGACGGTGCTACGGACAGCCCTGGTTACATGAGATGGTCGGCATTTTTAAGTCTGATTACACCGTTTTGCTTAAGCCTGAAGACTTTGATCAACATTGGTGGGCTCGCAGCATCGGTGCTAGTGTGACCGCCGGAATTTGAAGCCTGCCACACTCGCTAAATAAGCGACGTGTTTCTTCCCAGCGAACACCTCATAAATCCGGGTTTGGCAACAAAAGTACAAGATATGACCCCTCATACTTTGAGATCCGGGACTCCACTGACGCGTCGCCACAGACAACAAACCTTTCGTTTTGTGAATTGTTAGTTGGCGACTGTTGAGTCTGGTGCAGACTGTTGGTGCCGAGCGGTAGAAACCGGCACGGCAGACGGTCCTGGATAGGCGCCGACGCACCAGGCAAGACACAATAAAGAGGATAATTCAGGATTTATTATACTCATAGAAAGTGTCTGTTGTCTAAGATCTGAGACATCAAGCCACATGGCTCAACCTCCTCTCTCTCTCGAGGATCAACCAGTGCGATGAGGAAACGAAGCGGACAGGAAGCGAGGACGAGATCCTCACTTCCTCTTTGCTTCGGACTGAGCACTAGCATTAGGATAAGAGGAATAAAGGATAATAAAAGTCATTTGAGAAACCAATAAGCCTTTTATTCACTTTAACATTTCAAGTTAAGAGTACAAGTGAAACATGTCAAGCAAGGCCGACAAAGAGACAGCAAGTCGTCTCGTCTTCCCAAAGGACCGGAAGCAGTTCGGTGTTTGGAAGGACCTCATCATCGGGCACCTGCGTCAGAAAAGCGCATCGTTGGCTCGTGAGGCACTGCTGAAGAACAAGGAGAAGCCAGCATTCAAGTATGAGGATTTGCTGGTGTCCAGCTGTGAAGTGCCCCGTCCCATGGACGAGGAAGATTCGATGCTGGTGGATCGGTACGATTGGCAACAAGTTGTTCTCGCCGATCAAGACAGCTACATCAGGAGTCTGCTCAACCAGACCCTACCCCGGGCGTATCTCGAGTCGTTGCGGGTCTCGATGAATGCCGAGCTACTGCCGGCTGCATGGAACCGACTGGAGCGGGACTTTGGAAAGTCAAACGCCCAAGGACTGTCGGAAATGATCGCTGAGTTCGAGTCGGCTTTCACGCAGGACTTCAACTCGGTGGGAGAACTTCTCCAGCGTGTTAAAGAGGCGCGAAACCGCGTAAACAGGCAGTCGCGGGCTACGCTCAACGATTTGAGGATTATCCCAAATTAATATGCGACTAGCAAGATCCTGTCGTTGTTTCCAAGTCAGTACTGGGGCAATCAAGTGGATTACACTATTCAAGGCTTCCATCTCGAGAACATCAAGGGAATGCTGCGAAATGTGTTCATGAACAAGAACCGGAGCCAGATTGAGGCTATGCATGCAAAACCGGTTTCTGTCAACCATGTGGGAGCCAGCAGGCCCCTCGGCAAGCGCAAGGAGCGTCCTATTGAGGTCAGACGAAGCAATGAGTGCTTCTACTGCGAAGGTCACTACAACATGACCGGTCTCTCGCACATGAAGCGCGACTGCCCGAAAAGGCAGCAAGATCGGACGCAAGGTCTGATGCGCACGAACATTTTTGTGAAGGGCACGGTTGTTGCTGTCCCGTCTAAGACGGTGGGAGCTGCCCATGTGAAGACCATAAAAAAGGGCTCCAAGAAAAAGGCCAAGACGCAGCGCGTCGAGATTCCTGCCGATGTGGCCATGATGCAGCCAATCAGCAAGTCGAAAGCGGCGATGGCTGTGCAAAAGGTGCACAAGGAATCAGGCCAAGGGCGCAGCCACACGCTGACGTCTGAGCAAGCCAAGGAAGACGAAGATGCTCTGATGACGTCGCCCCGTCTTCTCCCGTCGTGTCTGACTCGCCGATGAGTGACGACGAGGAGGATATAGACGATTTTGAGCAGAAAGGCGTCTCAGCCTTTGTGGTGAAGGTCACTGAAGCTTCTGGCAACATTGAAGAGGCGTCTGTGGCGATCGAAAAACGGTAAGGAAACTGTACCCTGCGCTGATGCAAAGAAGTGTAGCTGACGTTACACGTTTTGATTGGGTGTTAGACTCCGGATGCGGCTACGGTTTAACTGCTGACGCATCGCTGTTTGTGCGCAAGCAGCCGAGCCAAGAGTTTAGGTTTACGTTCGGAGAAGGAACTAAACTAAGTAATACACATGTTGGCTCTATACCACTATATTTTTGGGAACAAACGGAATTCAACCGTTTCGGTTTGATAACATAGCATTGGTACCAAAGGCAAAAGCTAACATTCTGAGTGAGTACTGGCTCAAAAGAGTGGTTACCAAATAGTAGAGAGTATGCAAGGTGGGTACAAGTTTGTATTATGGAAACGCAAGTTAGCATTTGTAGCTATTGCTGTGAATGGTGTCTACTATATTCAGGCACGTCCACTAAGAGAAAGTCAAATCTATTGCTCTGCAGTAAAGGCAACACCAGCAAAACCACTTTGTGTTCCAGGATACACAAACATTGAGGCAGCGCTTAAAGAATGGCATGTAAAACTAGGACATCTCAATAGAGACAAGCTAATTGAGGTGATGAGTGGCAACCTCATTCCAGGAGTTCCCTATTTTAGCAGAATAGCGCTAGGGAAGGTGCCATTCTTCTGCCACACATGCACAGAAATGAAGATGCGTAGGATGAGCTACAGGAATAAGGTTGGATCAAGAGACAATAAACCGATCAGTACTATACACATGGACACAAATGGTCCGATGAAGACACTGGGAGTGTACGGTGCAACAGGCTGAATCAGATACTTCCTTATCATAATCGACGACCAAACGTCGTGGCGTTGGACATACGTTCTTCGCAAGAAAACTGAGGTACAGATAAAGGTAAAGGAGCTGCTACTGCAGCTGGAAAGAGAAGGAAAATTCACAATCAGACGCATCCGATCTGACGGTGGTACAGAGTTTGTGAATGCCGCTCTAAAGACATTTTGCACGGAAAAGGGTGTAACCTTTCAGACATCCAGAATGGGGCGGCTGAGAGAGATCACCAAACCAAGCTCAGTAAAGTACGGTGTGCCCTCAGAGATGCGATCATGCCTGCGAAATGGTGGCCAGAGGCACTCAAATACATGACGTATGTGCAAAATTGCACACCCATGAACAGACTAAAGAACCGTACACCATATGATTTGGTCAGAGGTGTTAGTCCGGATGTAAAGACTCTACAAGTCTGGGGTTGTGTGTGTTTCGCATACTTGCCTGATGCTGTTAGGAAGGACAAGTAACTATCAGCTCGTGCAATTAAGTGCAGGTTCCTCGGTATATCTGATGACACAAAAGGTTTCCGTCTGCTCGATGTGTACAACAACAAACACATGATAGCCAGAACGGTGACATTTGACACAGGAAACTGTGCAGGAATCATAACACGGTCATTCGGAAAGGCACCAGAGCAGTTAAAGGCTGATGAGATCAAAGAGATTGACTCTCTGGATACATCCAAATGCAACGAAAATGGTGCATAGGATACGCTACGGACAGAGACTAGCACTGCTGGGTTGTCAGATACAGTGGGAGTAAAACGCAATGCAAAGAAGTGTCCTGTAGCAGTGGGAGCTAAGCGCAAATCTCATAGATCAGCGACAGTACATGGTATAGCACCTACACGGCCACAGCGTACACGCAAGAGTCCAGTAAGATTCTCGGACTATAAGTGTTACCAAACGCACATTGATAAGACTATCGCAGTTGACAACATTGTCAGCAGGATCTCAGTTCCCAAAACTCTTAGGGAAGCTCTAAGCGATCCTCACAAGATACGCTGACGACAGGCATTAGACTTGGAGTACCAGTCACTCCTAGAGAATGGGACTTGGAAACTCACACGCCTGCCACCAGGTCAGAAGGCATTACCATGTCATTGGGTATTGGCGGTAAAGTACAATGCAGATGGCACAATCGAGCGATTTATGGCACGACTGGCTGCACAAGGAAACCACCAAGAGTTTGGAGTACACTGCGATGAAGTCTATGCACCTGTCGCTCGGTTTGAGTCCCTGCGGTTAGTGCTAGCAATAGGTACTATCTTGAACTGTCACATCCATCAGATGGATGTTCACACGGCATTACTAAATGGCTCAATGGAAGGAGAGCAGCGGGTGTACATGCATCAACCACCCGGATATAAGACAGCAGGTCATTCTGATCTTGTATGCGAGCTAAAGAAAAGCATATATGGGCTTAAGCAAGCTCCTAAAATATGGTAAAAGGTGCTACATAAGTTTTTCGCAGGCCTTGGTTTTGTCCGTTGCAATAAGAGTATTGCATTTACGTTCAAAAATGGGAGATGAATGGATAATTGTGGTAGTCTATGTCGACGACCTAACCATTATGTCTCGGGACATGGGACTAATCAATCAGCTAAAGGCAAATCTATCATCTAGATTCAAGATGAAAGACTTGGGAGACATCCATTATATTCTGAAAATGGAGGTTCGAAGGAATAAGAAGGTAAAGACTATGACAATCTCACAGCACAAGTATATCAATGAACTACTTAAGAAGTTTAACATAGAAAAGTGTGCACCTGTCTCGACGCCACAGCTCAAAAGCACTGAGCTTGAGGCCGAAACAGAGATGTCAGCTCAGCAAATAGCAGCCCAAAAGTTTGACTTTCGTGGGCTTGTCGGTTCGCTACAGTATCTGGTGAGAGGAACAAGACCAGACATTGCAAATGCAGTACGAGAACTAAGCAAGTTTCTGTCGTGTTACAATGAGACACACTGGGAGGCAGCTAGGAGAGTGCTCAAATACTTGAAAGGGACGTCAACGTACGGTCTACTTCTTGATGAAACTTCGAGAACGGTGGCGTATGAAGTGTACACAGACGCAAGCTTCGCGTGTCAACCCAAAGAACATAAATCAGTTACTGGTTATGTGATCACTATGGCTGGCACCAGTATCTCATGGTGTAGCAGTAAACAACGCTCAGTATCTCTATCTACAGGTCAAACCTCTTTATATGAGGCCAAGGTGGTGGCCAGGTGCAGCAGTGACTCATATAAAATGGCCTCAGTTAAAAAAGTTATGTGGTACACTCAAAGAAATCTAGCATGGTTCGTTGCCGTTTTGCCTTCAACGTAGTCTCTCGGACCAAGGCCGTGAGTGCTTGAAGAGCTCTTCTCTCATTGTCCGCCTGCGCTTCAAACTGCAAAAGAAATTCCGAAAGCTCAAGACAATGCCTTAAAGCAACTGCCGGCGCAATAGCAGGCTCAGAATCTTCGTCCTCGGCATCCACTTCCTCTTCCTCGCTCACCGCTGCTTAGTCCTCGATTACGTCGGGCTCGTGGACGTCTACCTCTTCATCTGCATCCACGTAAGCACCAGCCGAAACAGCTCCCTCCCAACCCCGCAGAATCGCCGTCAACTCCTCCATTTCGTCGCTAGCCACGGGTTCGCTGTAATCTCCACTCGCGCGGGTCTGGCTTAGCATTGTTCCACCCAAAATTCGCGTGTTGATCCAGCAATTCGTGATTGTTTTTGCGTCACACCTGCCCAAGCATCAATTGTGAACTGTATTGCTTCAAGTACATTGAGTTTGCGTTTGATGTCAGCCTCAATGGCATCCAAGCACCAACGCACAAATAGCTTTCTATATCGCGCCTTGAACGATCGAATAATGTCTGTAATGGTTTCAAAAGCGGTATAGTCAGATAGATAGGTATGCAAACAACTATCTCAATAAAGCAGTACCTGCATCAAGCGGCTGTACAACGGACGTCATGTTGGGCGGAAGAAAATGAACGGTCACGTGTGACAGGTCTCGAAGTATTTTGTGACTTGACGCGTTATCCACAAGCAAGAGAACATTGCGATTCTGCGCGGCCATTTTCAGATTAAACTGGTGTAGCCATGCGTCAAAAATGATCGATGTCATCCCCGCCTTTTTGCTGGCGTGGTATGAAATGGGTTTGCGTTTAATGGCAAGGCCCTTTTGAAGCACCGCGGGTTTTTTGCGGTTCCGATGACGACCGGATCGAGCTTGTCTGAGCCAGTTGCATTACAGCAGAAAGCTATCGTCAGTCGTTGCTTCTCTTTCTTCTTCCCCTTGCGTGCAGTAGTTGCTAGCGTTCGGTTTGGTGCCAAACGGTAGAATAGAGCTGTCTCGTCGAAGTTGAAAAGATTATCAGGAGCAAAGCCCGCCACCAATTCCTGCAACTGGAGCCTGGCGTCGCGCACAGCATCGTCGTCAACGGACCCGCCTTCTCCACTCAGCACGTAGGAACGAATTCCATTGCGCTTTTTAAAACTTTGCAGCCAACCGTTGCTCAACCTGAGCTGCTTGTCGTCGATGTTGAGATTGTCCGCCAGCTCTCGAGCTTTTAGCAGCAGAATATCATCTGCCATCGCTGTTTTGGCTTCATTTCTGAAGAAAAATTCCCTCAGTTTGAGCGCGAACTGAGGAAATTTCACGCGACGGCGCTTGGTTGCTGATAAGTCGACGTGGCTGAAGTAGGAGTCGGGCAGTCCACGCAACCTAGTGATTGTTGCACGACTAACGCGGGTCTTGGACGTAGCATAAATCCACTCGGCCAACATGGGATTCTTCATGCCTGAGGATTGCTTGAGCTTGAGGTGGACTTGGAGCTTCTGCTCAAGAGTGAGACAGGTGCGTGAAGACATGAGTGTTGTGGGGGCCGCGGCTTTCTTGGTGGTTTGGTTGTTTGAGACTGAGTGGATGGGAGTGGCCCTCATGGATCAAATAAAGAGGTTAGACCAAATTTTGTTTCCACGGATGGTGACTCATATAACTTGTGTGCATATACGAGTGACCTATAGCAAACGTAAGTGAAACATTTGGTCCCAGGGGACTGTGCATCAGATAAATGGTAGGGCTCAAATAGGGAGGATCATTTAAACAGGTTTTACTGTACTGCAGAAGCAGAACTCATTGCACTTAGTGAAGGCGCAAAGGAGAGCGAATGGCTTTGGTATCTCTTGAGAGAAATGGGATTTCCTCAGGAACAACCTGTACAGATATGGTGTGACAGCAAGGCTGCCATTAGTACGGTGAAAAATCCAGGAAACCACAAAGCCACGAAGCACATTGAAATAAGGTACTTATTCACAAGAGATCTCGTTGAGGAAGGACGGGTAGAAATTCAGTACTGCTCAACGGATGATATGGCAGCAGATATTCTGACAAAAGCTTTACCAACTACCCAGTTCATTAAGCTAAGAGAACTAATAGGGGTCAAAAATCTTAAGACTACGGACGACACTTAGTGGGAGTGTTGAGTCTGGTGCAGACTGTTGGTGCCGAGCAGTAGAAACCGGCACGGCAGACGGTCCTGGATAGACGCCGACGCACCAGGCAAGACACAATAAAGAGGATAATACAGGATTTATTATACTCATAGAAAGTGTCTGTTGTCTAAGATCTGAGACATCAAGCCACATGGCTCAACCTCTCTCTCTCTCGAGGATCAACCAGTGCGATGAGGAAACGAAGCGGACAGGAAGCGAGGACGAGATCCTCACTTCCTCTTTTGCTTCGGACTGAGCACTAGCATTAGGATAAGAGGAATAAAGGATAATAAAAGTCATTTGAGAAACCAATAAGCCTTTTATTCACTTTAACAGCGACGAACATGTAGACGATAGCATACCCCTGGATGCATTCCTGGCCCCACGTACGGGGACTACGCAGGTTTAAACTGTCATATCATGTGACTTACGTTGCAAGTTGACGGCCTGCTGAACGACGTGCTGCAAGTGGACGTGCTGCGGGCAATGCTGCTGGCCAAATTGTTGCTGGCGAACATGTTGGTCAACGTGCAACTGGCCAACAGATTGACCTACGTGATGCTCGATATGCTGTTAGCCGGCATACTGTTGGCGGATGAGCTTTTCGCGGCTCCGGTCGACGGACTGGTGAACGACGTGCTGTTGGCCGAGGGTCGCTCGCGGAGCCGGGATACATGATGATGGTCGATGAATCGCTACTCGACGTGCTGGTGCCGGATGTATCGACGGTCGCGGTGTTGCTTTACCACTCTGCTGATCAACATGTTGCTCAGTCCGTATATAGTGTTCTGCTTTTGTCGCGGGTCGACGAAGCGTTCGTGCTGCATGCCGACGTTCGCCTTGACGTTGTGATTTCAAATTTAGCTCGTTACTGCTTTGTCAATTTCTGCACCCGGGCTCCGAAGCCCGGACTCTGGGGATTCCACCCTGCATCTACCATACAATGGAAGCATCGTCTAGAATGGGCAAAACACAAATGGCGTTTAACTTGATGATGTGGGCGTGCTCTGTAAGCCAACTACTCAGACTTCGCAGCTGGTTTATACCGCCTTTCAATCGCGGTCAGCTTCTTTTAACACCTGCGTGGCGTATGAGGACAACCAGTACAAGTGAATTTTCCGCCGGGTGGAAAAGCTAAATCTCACGCGGAACCCAAGGCTACCTACGAATCTTCCAGTAAGGGCTCTGCCAAGTCGGATCTGGGAAAAGACAACGAAGAGTGCCCTGGGAATGATATTCTAGGGTTCCTGATTTGGATAAGGACGCACAGTTCGTCACACACTGCTGCACCTGTGCTTAATGGGAGAACACTTCCGTGCGCTTCGAGGTGGCAACTATCAACCGATCTCATTTAACAGAGCATACACTGCTGCAAGGAGGTAAGGCTTTAAACAGGTCACCGATCGGTCTGGTCTTGTTTGAGACAGGATCACAACGAAATTGTCTAAATTTGTTCCCCGAGGTGTGTGATAAGAACAGTTAAATTTCGATCACAAGCATTTTTGAAGAATGTATTTAAGCACTGAGGGGTTAAAGCGTTCACCGTCGCTGGCATTCATGGTAATGCAGTTCGAGACAGCAAATAGCTGTGTTCTGTTAGACTATGTCCATGCATGTGAGAATTAGGAACTAGTATTAGTGAGTATCAGATGTAAAAAACAAATACGCAGTAACCCGAACAGCTATGGCAGTCGGGCAGTGTGGACGCTCATACTTTTAGACCTCTAAGCTAAAAATGTATTCATACATACTGAATAATAAGGGTAGTTGACAGCACAGGCTTTTGTGTGGTCAAATTTAGGTCCCAACATGACTGGGGTTATGGTCATTTTCGAACTAGGTCTCGGATTCGGTCCTGGGACCCGAACAAGACCAGATCGACCGGTGACCTGTTTAATAATCTTCCCTGCAAGGAAGGCAGGTTTGCCGTTGGTCGATGACCGATGACCGCAGCCCCGGTTAGCCAAGATGCAATGGGAGGCACTAAGAGCAGGCGCAATCGTGGCAGCTAGTCATTGCAATGGCTTTGCTGGTTCATCATTCAAGGATTTTTCAGTGCGTTGCTTGTATGAGTTTGATATGCAGAAGTCACCGGATACTCACGTAAAAATCGCTGACAACGTGGCCGAAGTATTGTCGACTCTAAGAGTGCCATTTCTTGCACCACCCAACCGGGTGTGGCCACATTTCCTCATGGAGACAACGTTGAAGTTGGGGAATGTGCTGCGAGCAAAGAATAAGGATATGTTCGACGCCAGCTTCCTAGACGGCAAAGTTTCGGTTCGGTGGAATGCATGGACTATCAATGTCGTCCAATGTCGAGCGCCAATATGGAACAAATTCTTGTCCGAGTTCGTGAATCAACTGTTGTTCGCCTGGTTGTGACGACTAGAAGTACTTTTCTGTCAAGGATCACCCATTCACGACAGTTATGGGGAAATGCAAGAGATACGTGCAGAATTGTGCTATACATTCTTCTTTCGCGTTGGAGTTGCTACGACAGCCGATAGCTGGTGCTATGACCTATCGACGGCATGAAAAATAGGTGCCGCAGTAAGGATTGCAGTGATCCAAGTGTAAGCACGCGCGTGGACAAAGTAATTATCTGTTTGGAGCGATGGAAATTGCCGTGATCGGAGTTCGTCAAGTTGATGCACGACTATATTTGTCAGACTCATTGGATAAGTGTGATACAGTGTTGGTGCGATTTTGTGTTAGTCCTCGCTTCACTTGATACACTTCCATGAGCGACCTTTTACTATAACACAGAGAGCACGCGAAATCTTGAATGTCGACCGCCGCAACACTAACGGTATTGACAGGATTTTGGCGTCGTTGACAAGGAGACAGAAGGTTGGAATGCAGACAGGATGAGCAGACGGTGGGTCCCAAAATCAATCGAATTGAGGTGAATTATCATCTAGGTCTATTTGATGCACGCCGAGCGAGGAAGCAGGAAAAAGATGTACAACAAGAAAGCACGCAGATCCCACAGCTCAGGCTAGTCAGGTCGCTGTATGGCGTGCCTATGACGTCAATCATCGCTAGACAAGAGATAGCGAGGTGTCATCTGGGATTGTTGAGTTTTTTGCTGGACTAATATGATCTTGTCTGCAATCATCTACATGGGCCAGTGCCACACCTCCTCGCACTTGTAGTCCGTCTTGGGTGTGACCCGATCAACAATCAAGAGGCATTACTTCAAGATTGATCAACCGCAGGCTCCTATTCGTCAGTAAATTATGCGGACGGCTAATTTTTTTCGCTGCCGACTTCGCTAGAAAAATCACACGTCCTTCATCATCAAGATAACAATCAGAAGACCAACAAGACTTCAGCAACGGTATCTACAAGCTGATCTACGGCTACTTGCAGTCGCATCATGTTCCTACAGGCAAATCTGCAGCTTAAACCGCGTCCAAAGAAACAGGTAGCCCTAGATAATACACCTCTAAGCGATTGTTCTTGGTGCCGACCGTCTGCTCGTCCAGTCTGCATTCCAGCTGTGTCTCCTTGTCCACGAAGGCCAAAAACTTGTCGATGCCGTCCGCGTTGCGGCGCTCGACACCAATGAGCACGACGCACTTGGGGTTCGCTTGACACAGCAGCTCCATCGTCTGCGCCAGCCAGCGCCACGACGTGCCATACAACGGCTCGTAGATGCAATCGCACGAGAGCACCACGTCAATCTTCTCATCCTTGAATTGGGCCAGGTACTCCTTCGTCTGCTGCACCCCCAGCTCAACGGCCTCGCCACAATCTCTCCTTGGTTGTCAACACCCTCCCCGAGCTCGGACAGACGCAGCACGTCGGCATTACCGGCCAAGTTCTCGTGCATCAGTCGCAGCAGCTCGTCCTGCTCCGTCAAAATCACGTGCTTTGCACCGGCGACACGAGCCGCCATACCGGGCACGCCACTGAATCATATCCACACCACGTTACCACCAACCGTCATCCTCCCAACTGCAACTTCAACTTCAATTGCTATCTGTAGACGAACGCACATGCCGGCGCCGAGTTCGAGCACCCTGAATGAGTTGTCCGTCGCCAGTTGGTCGCGGTAGTCGGCAATGAATCTCCTCGCCAAATGCACCGCCGCATCCCACAACATCGTACCGGCCCACGCCGCACCGGAAAACAGTGGCGCAATCTCATCCGCTTGCTACAAACAACATCACCCATAACCAACCGCATACATGTATTCGAGTCAGACGTGACGGTCTCCTCTACCAACTTTTTTCACTTAAAGTGGCAATTGCGAGCCTCCTCAATACCATCAACAGCGTCAAGTTCAGGTCCTTCCCGTCCACCTGCACACAGATGGACTCCTCCAGTCTCCCGTCATTGTCCTCCGCAAACACCACGATCTCAGTGTCGTCCCCCACCATCAATACATCAATACCCAACTGCAGTTATATTAGCCAAGTATTAAGATGTCACTAAAGTGAAATCCACGGCGAGTCCACAGTCAAGGTCGCCACCTCTCGGATTTCAAGCGCTTTGCCAAGTCGTCATGGCCCATTGGTGGCGACGCGACGAGTTGCTGACGCTGCTGCAGGCGTGGGAGCAGACGCTGCCGGCGCCTCGCGACCGCGACGAGCTCGCGCCGCACGAGCTCGCGGCGCTCTGCGACCGGTTCGCGGCGCTGCGTCCGCGTGACGCGCCGCGCGTGGCGGCCTCAGAGCTCGAAACGCAGCACCAGCGTCTCGTCCGCACCTTTGTTCTTACGCGCGTTCGACGCCGAGTCCAGACGCTCGGGGCGGCCCACGTGGTTCCAACTGCCGTCACAGACGCAGGACGAGCTGCGACGCATCAACGGGCGGCTCGGGGACCTGGCGCCATTGGCCCCGGACGAGTTCGCCGAGCTCCAACGCATTTGTGAAGAGACGCCAATGCAGACGCCAATGCAGACGCCAATGCAGACGCCAATGCAGACGCCACAGGAGCGTCCGCCACTTGCGGTGGACGAGATGAAGGCCGCCGCCGAGGCGTTGGCCGGTCTGCCCATGTTCCGACCCAACAATGTGGTTCGACCGACGTTGTCACCGTCGTTGTCCCCTCCGTCGTCCCCTATTCGGAAGGAGGTGGAGGTGGAGAGTGAGAAAGAGGAGGAAGCTGCTACCGGGTTACCGTCGGAATTGGAGTCGGACACGGAGTTGAAGCGGAAAGAGAGTGATGTGGACTACGTCCCACCTAAGGCGAAGGGGAAAGGCAAGACGACGTCCAAGTGGGCGAAGCGCGACGAGCGGTGTCTGCTCAAGGCGTGGCACGAAGTGGTGACTAATCTGGCCAACACGGAAAGACCGGAGCCTTTGCGTCCCGCAACGAGGCTCTCCGACTGAACTCCCTCGTGCACGAACGGTTTGTGGAGCTCTGCAAGGGTCGAACGCCGCGCACGAATCAATCCACGGGTGCCAAGAAGCATGCCATGATGACGGCGTTCCGCTTCTTGCGTGATCTACTCCGGGAGCTAGCGTCACTAAGTGACCGCCCGAACTGGTTCGCCATGACACCTGACGAGAGGATGGAGCTGCAGAAGCTGCATGGGCACCACCAGGAAAACGCCTGCACCGTCGAGAAAGATGTGTACCAGCAGCTTGCAGAGATCGATCGCGCGACGCGTATCATTACGACACCGGACGATAATCCGGCGCGCACCAACTCACGGCAGGCGAATTCCGCAGCTATCGGTGATATGCGAAAGAAGTGGAGCAAGAATACGGGTGGCAACGGTGTGATAACGCCACACGTTCCCGGGTCTAAACGCAATGACCGGTATGAAACTTCGGACCATTCGGAAGAGGAGTCGAGTGACGATGGAAGGGCACCGCGGAGTGATCCACCCTCGTTTCCGCAGAACCGGGTAGCGGGTGGTCCTGCTGGTGCTAGGAGTGCCAATCGCGCCACCCCGTCAAATCGTTCTACTCACCAAGTGATGCGGAGAAATAGTCGTGATTCCAACGGCGCGGCAACTTCCGTGGGTAGGGCCTCTAAGCGCCGTCGCACAGGACTGAGTGATCCGGTATGGGTGACGCGGTTGCTGGATGGTCAGACCCAGCGGTTCGAATCGCTTCTTGCGGAGTTCCGTGAGGAACGGCAGCAGGAGCGGCAGCACAATGTGGAGGTCATCCTCGAAGCGCTCAAGCTGCGCAGTGCGACAGCGCAGAAATCCAATCAGCCGTCGCCGATCGTGGAAGGTCTCGTGGAGAAGCAGCGTCAGCACCTGCTTGACCTGTTCAACCAGCTGCAAGAGGAACGTTCGCAGGAGCGAGAGCAGTCCCGACTGCTGCTGCGGGAGTTGAGCGGTTCCGTGCTGGTTTCGAATCAGGATTCGGAGGAGAAAGAGTCGCTAGCGTAACATGCCGCAGCCAACCGGGTGGAGTGGAGACCTCGTCTCCATTTCTTTCGTTCGTAAGTAGTTGCCTCAATTTCGACGTTGCATTGATCCATCCAACCACGTCAAAACGAACTCCTCGATTATACCTACGCACCGAACCCGTCGAAAATTCACACATCTAACCTAAAACTTCCACTATCCTGGTCTCTCCCGATTGGTCCACCCCCTTTCAACCACTCATATCCCCCACTAACGTCATTTCCCAATCCCAAAATCACAAAAGCCGCCGCAAGTCCAGCGCAGTCCAGTCGCAGTTTCCAAGGGGTCGAGGAATTCGTCAAATCTCAATCCGACAGGTCTCCGCTACACCTCAGGCACCCGTCCCCACATTGCCGCGTCGGTTCTTAAAGCGCTTTTCCATCCACTTCCCATAGCAAAAGTTCATTCAATTCCATGGCAGTCACCACGACCGCGAGACTGAACTCGGCGTGGAATCGCCACGAGCTCCTGCAGCTCGTTCAGGCCTGGGAAGAGGTCGTGGCAGTGCCCCGCGACCGGTTGGTGCTCACGTCGCCCGAGCGTCTCGCCCTGCACGAGCGTTTCTGCGCCGTCACCGAATCGTCCCGACGCTCGCTGTCGTCGGTCACCCGTCAGCACCATCGACTGTGCACAGCGTTCCGGCTGATTGTCGCCACGAACGCCAAGAGCCGAGCCGACGGCACCGCCACGTGGTTCGACCTGCCCCGGCGCAGCGGCACGAGCTGCGGCGAACGCACGCCAAGAAGGAGAAAGGGATGACCGCCGTCACCCCCGAGCTCTTCCGTGAGCTCGAACGCATCTGTGCCAAAGACGCCAAGCCCGTGAAAGTGAAAGTGAAAGTGCACCCGCGAGTCGAAAAGACGGTGCAAACCACGTCCACCGACGTCGGACGCAGCAAAAGTGGCCACCACGACGCAATCAGGTACACGTGGACCCAGCAGGACTGGCTCCTGTTTGTGGACGCGTGGAAAGAAGCGGTGGACGAATTCGTGGACGACGGGAACGACCAACCGGAGAAGCTTAAACTGCCCAACTGGCGCATTCGGCAGCGGTTCGTCGCACTCGGGGGATCGGAAGAGGTGACTGTGGGCTCCATCACCGCCAAGAAGCGGTGCGTCATCCACGCCTACCACTTTGTCCGCGAGTGCGTCGCCGGCATGCGGGATCTCGACGGCTCGGACTGGTTCAAGCTCACGTTCAACGAGCGGTATCGTCTCCAGCGCAAACTCATCGGCCCCAAGTCGAGTCAGAGGTTGGGGTGCGAGATCAGCCAGGCGACATACCACAAGATCGCCGCCATCATGGAGAAGGAGGAGGTGCTAGCCACCGTGACCGGTCGCAAACGAAAGAGAAGTCAAAAGCGGGCTCGAAAAGCGTCAATGTCGTCCGAGTCCTCACTGGAGACGACGTCAATGCGGTCACCCCTCCGTCTGATGACGACGAAATGTTGGAGTTGGACGAGGCTCCACCTCGCACAAGCTCCCCATTGCCAACTGCGTTCGTGGATGACGAACCATCCACCGTGGACGAAAAGGTGATTGAATCACTGCTGGATGCACAAAATGCGCGTTTCGAGCAGCTCATGCACGACCTGAGAGAGGAACGGATGGAGGAGCGCAAGCAAAACCAATCGATGCTGCTGGAGATCTTGCACCAGCGAACCCCACCCGAAGACCCCCAACAGAATGTATCGTACATGGAAGCACTGGTCGCCAAGCAGCAAGAGCAGCTCATGGACCTGTTCGCACAAATGCAGAAGGAACGACAGCAGGAGAGAGAAGATTTCCATGCAATGGTGCGGCAGTTGTGCTCTGGGGCAAGACCATAGGAGTCTGTCGATATGCCGAGTGTTTCAAAAGCCTTGTGCATTTTAGGGGATAGTCAAGTGCGTGAAGCGATTGAGGCGCCGGTCTCTCTCCTCACTTAATATCGCATTTATTCATGATCAAGCGTCAGCTCTGCAGGTACGACGTTGCGGTGCATGCACAACATTAACTCTTGTGGTGCATGCAGTCAACAACGCAGTAGACGTTGTAGTCAAAATCAATCAGCGTATAACAATACCGCAAGCGAGAAAAAGGAGTGCGTGCCAGTTGAAAGTCGTGGCTGTTGTTCACAGTTGACTTGAAACACTCGGCGGGGCAGGTCGACTCGTGTCAAGGAGGCCGAGCAGAATGGCGCCAGCTGCAGCCCAGTGGACGGAGACGGAAATCAGCCTCCTCATTCAAGCGTGGAGTGAAGTGGACGCAACTTTTCCTTCTGCACGTTGCAAGCGTGGCACGGGCACCTTCCGGAAGAAGCTTCACGCTACCTTTTTGCGTCGGACAACCTTGCCACGAACGTTTAGTGGTATTAATCACATGCAGTATGCTCTCCGGGACTACGTGCTGTTCGTTCACCAATTCGACAGCGAACGCCGAAAGGATGGAGGACGATATTGGTTTGAATTGAACGCGGAAGAACGAGAGCAACGTCGTGCGTTGGTGCCGTATAAATCACGAGGGTTGATATCGGCTCTTGGTCGAGAGACCTTCGGCAGATTAATGCAGATGGAGCGAGCTAACAAGTGGGTTAGTGGCGAGAGTGATGAAAACGAACAGGATCAAGACCATGGTCCCAACTTCAGGACTAACTCAACGCTCTCTCAGCATTCTCAACCTGAGACGGTCTCGAGTTCTGTTGAGGAGCTGAATCGAGTTACACCTGAAGAGCGTGGAAACTCACCACCGTTGGTCTCCGAGATTCCAAGCACAAAACTGGACGGTGAAGATGTGTTGATGTCCCAGGCCCGGGTGGTTCCTGACAGAAATGGTCTCGCTCAAGGTCCTCGACGAAATTTTACGTCCACACAAGCCCCAAAAAGCTCCGCAACAGTATCTGGGAAGGCTACGAAACCCAAGGCGGCTAAAAAGCGACGCAAACAGTTCAAGCACCGTGACTGCAACATTCTGCTTGAGAGTATGATGGAGCTGCAAAACAAGCAGATGCGTGAAGCATTCCGCAAGCTGCGTGCAGATATTGAGGGTGAGGTCCGCCGCAGCACCGACATGCTAAATTCCATCATTACGGACCAATTCGACGACCCCGGAAGTAGTGGCGATGTCGCTTTCGTCACCAAGGTATTGAAGACGCAGGGCCAGCAAGTTAAGGATCGATTTGATCGGTTTGAGGAGAACCGAACGAGTGAAGAAGCCGCTAACCGTGCGCTTGTTGGGCAACGCTTTTGAATGACGGAGCTGAGAAGAAGACAAGTGCCGTGTTTTTGGTAATTGGCAGCACTAATCAATTCTTTGGTTTCATTCGACCTGAGCCGCGATGGCATTAGCAGCGTTGTCCAACGCTCCGATCCCTTTCCCAGCGCCATCTAACGTTATTCTTTCGTGAGGTGCATTCACGTTAGTCTAACTAACCCACAAGCGACTGAGCGAGAAGCATGGAGCGTAGCGATTCTGCCAAAATATACCCTTGTTGGACTGAGTCGGATGTGTCCAAGCTCGTAGATATATGGTGCGACCTGGACGAGAACCCTGCCGTTCATCGACCAAACCGGCCGCACGTCGCAGGAGGACTCGACACGCAAATTGCTGTTCGACTTTCGAGGCAAAGCAGTACTGCACGTACTGTTGACGCTCTTAAGGGGCAACGGTACCGCATTCACAAAGTCATTCGCTTGATTCGTAGTTTTGACAAGGCTCGAGGAGCGTCTGGAGGTCGTCTGTGGTTTGACATGACAAATGAAGAACGGATGCAAGTGAAGATGAATCAGAGGGAACGCAAGACGAGTTTAATGTTGTCTCAGGAGTCTTTCAACAAGCTCATGAAGCTGGAGTCCGTGCGAAAGTGTACGGAGACCCGAGATGATTCTCTTCCAGGCGAGAATAGTCGTGTCAGTCAGCAACCATCCAGTCGCCGAACGTACTGGTCGGTCACCGAAGTCCGAGATCTCATCCACGCGTGGGGTCAAGTGATGAAGCAACTGAAGATTCCAGTCTGTGAATTTGCTACAAGAAAATACGATAAGTCTGCGAAGCTGTACACTCTTCGGGACCGGACGAGCATGGACACGTGGAGAAAAATGAAGCGAATTGTGCTTTCATATCAGTTCATCCGAGCTTTCAACGACCAACACAGTCCAGCGCAATGGTTTCTACTATCGAATCGTGCTCAGAACACGCAAGTTGACTGGAGTGCACTACCGAGCAATTTCGAAGATATAACTCAAGACATTTTTGACCGAGTTCAAAGCGTGGATGACGCTTTAGCTAGAGACTCGACTTCAAAGAACATCTACGACAACAACAGCAGATCGTTGAATCCACCACCTGTGAACAAGAACAAGAGTCCAAGCTCAAGTCGAAACTGCGTTGAAATGGAAGACGCCACCGCTCAATTTGAGAATTCACAGCACCCGACGCATTTAGAGGATGCAGTGGTGCAATGCGCGGCTGAATTGCGGGCTGAATCACCACATTTTGTGGATGACAGCTCCAACAGCCCTTTGGTCGACCAGACCAGCGACGAACCTGAGCATAACAACACCCAACACCAAGAATGCATCGCCTTTCAGGAGCACGCAACGAAAATTCAAAGTGAACAATTCCAGCAGGCGATCCACCACCTACGTGTCGACATCGGACGTGACCTTCACCGCAGTGCTGACATAGTGTCCACCATCTTCTTTGAACGTTTTGGTCAACCTGACAGCAACGGAGACGCAACTTTCGTTGCGAGACTGCTCAAAGATAATCGTCAGCGCGTCGATGAACACTTCACTCGATTCAAGAAGGAGACCAAGCAATCAGCCAAAAAGCGTAGGTTGCTTGTGTTTGATGAAGCATTTAGTAAACGTTTAAGCAAGCAGACGACGTATTTGAATGGGAAATAAATGCTTGCTGGAAGAGGCTCTTTGTGATGTGAGCGTTTATTATCTATACGGCATTTCATAGTCATTTTGCATCACACCCTTTCTCAGCGGTGTCAATCACCGGCTGAAAACTGTACTAAGGATAATGAACGCAACCAAATTCCGCACAGACTGGACGGAGGCCGAGACGTCCATGTTCGTACAGATATGGAGAGACCTTGAGTCTAGCTTAAGTACTCACCAGCGCAAAAACTAGGAGTTCCCAATGGTCTCGACGCGGAGATTGCAGCACAGCTATCGCGGCAGCGACAAACTTCTCGATCTGTTCTGGCTGTACAGACTCAACGACTTCGCATCTACAAGATTGTGTGCTTGATTCGTGACTTTGATAAACACCGCCAGGAGTCTGGAGGCTACTTGTGGTTTGAGCTGTCAAGGGAAGAGCAAAATCAAGTGAAGATGACTCAACCGGAAAGGAAAGTCGCCTCCGTTTCTTACCCAGGACTCCTTCAACAAGCTTCTTGCAATAGCCTCAGTGCAAAAGCGTATCAAGCACAAGCAACTAACTGTTTCTAACCAATTCACTGATGGTGGTTTGGCTAAGCACTTCTCATTCAAGTGTCATTCCTGTTGGTCGGCCACCGAAGTGATAAACCTCATTCATCAATGGGGCCGAGCAATGAAGAAGCTTCAGTTTAGTGTCGACGAGTATGCAGCCATGAACTTCGAGTGCTCACAGTCGATCAGCCACGAGCACTTGGAGGAAAATGAAGCGAATTTTGATCTCGTATCAGTTCATTCGGGATTTCAACGACGACCACGATCCAGCACCTTGGTTCAAGCATTCAGATGTCGAGCAAAACGCGCTAATTGAATGGAGCGCATTTCCTGATGATTTTGAAGATATCAGCCAAGACGTTTTCGACGAAGTCTACGCTGTGGATTGTTGCTCAAAAGCACTTTAAATCATGGTCGTGCAGGGGGCGACGACAGCGCTGTATCGGATGCAAATGTCCAGGGCTCAGACCAACTGAAGGAAGCAACTCTACAATGCTGGGCTGAATTGCGGAACGAGTCACAAAAGATGCTCCAAACCCGAGCTCTGGTAGACTTTCGGCTTTCACAGACGGAACAGGCTTGCATCACGACGCCGAGCATCGAGATTGCGCCGCCTTGCTCAAGAGCGCGATGGATGTTCACTTCCAGAAATCAATCCACCATCTTCAAGGTGATATTGAGCGTGTTCTTGACCACAGCGCTGAGAAAGTTTCAGCCATCTTCGTTGACCGGTTTGGCCAGCAAGATAGAAAGGGAGACGCGAGTGTCGTTGAGCGGCTTCTCGATTATCAGCAGCAGCGCGTTAAGGAGAACTTTACCCGGTTCCTGAAAGAGAATGTCAGGCGGATGTAGAATGTAGAATGTACGAATGAGAAAAGTCGGCTCAGTTAGTGTTGATTCTTATCAAGATTTTTGCAGATCGACACCATTGCACTTCGTTAACAGAAGCTCCCTCCCATCAACTCCTTATAGTCTTTTCGAATTACTCGCACCGAACATGTTGACGGATGACATTGCCGTGGCGTGCGTATCCGGCCACTCATTCCAATTCACATCAAAAGAAGAGCTGTTTCACAAGCACTTCCAAGACCTGGTACCGACATATACGCAGGTTCCCAATAGAAAATGCCAGCACCTAAACTGTTCGGTAAACCTTCCAGCACATCAATGATAGCAGAAACCCATTGTTGCTGCCCCTCTGTGGTCGTTGGGTAGTCGGCACTGAGTTTGACTTTCGTACATTTTGTGGGCCAGTCCGTCTCCGCAACATAGATCGGTTTCTTGTACGTGTTGGCCAACTTCGTGAGCGACGACGTCAACGCATCCATCGTAGCCTCAATATTGTAGTAAGGGTAGAACGAGAACCCAAAGACGTCCACATCGTCCGTCGTCACGGTGCCTTCAGCAAAAAGACCCTCGAAAAACCACGACATCGTCTCGTACTTCCATCCGTTGTCCAAGTGGATCATCACCTTGGGCTGCGTCGTGCCGGCCGACACTGCGTCCGAGACACCCTGTCGTGCAGCCTTCCACAGCTTGGCGAAATTACTGAAGTTGTTGTTGATCTGCCCCGTCGGATACATGAATCCGTTCGTGATTTCGTTTCCAATGGACAAGATGTCGAGTTTGACACCCCGGCCGTGAACGCCTTCAGCGTCGAGCTCACGTGGTCTCGGCAAGCAGCCGCCAGCGTTTCGACCGACGAGTTGTCCCATTTCGACGGAGTTTGTTGATCACTCGGTTGTGCCCACGTGTCGGAGAAGTGCAGGTCGAGGTAAATCTTGTACCCCGCCTTTGAGAAACGCTGAGCCAGTGCCAGCGAGTAGTCCAGCGTGTAGTCTCCGCCCGTCCAGAGGCTGCCCAATTCACGCAACACCAAATGAATGAGTTGGTCGTGCTTGTTGACTACTAGTGCACTGATCACCGCTGACAGGTTTTGTCAACAAGATAAGGTTGTGATGGTAAACGTACCGAAGTCGCACACTGTCCATTCCGCCATCGCCTAGAATGGTTTCAATCGTCGACTCCTTGCCCGACGGAGAGTACCAAATTGCGCCTTGCTGCTTCTCCATGAGTGTCACGGACGACAAATCATGGCCCTTGGTCAACGCGTTCGTTCCACCCAGCACAGTCGCTAAGCACGCGCCAATCCAGAGCAACGACCTGAGAATGACCATAACCCAAACTGCTTCGAGCCTGTTGAGCTGCTTGTTGTCGAAGCTGAAAAAAAGGAAATGAGAAGCGATGAAGGACGGAGTTCGGACCGTAGAGGCAGCAGCACGTTTGTGACAACGACCAGCGAGCAGCAGATACTTTTCTTGTGCGGTCCCATCGTCGTTTGGGTGCCTCGAACTGCCCAAACCGTTGAAAGTCTCCATTGCAGCCCCATCCTGAGCTCGTCCAGCTGGTACCAAAGCAACCGGATGCACCAAAGCAGCTCAAACGTGCGGACAGAGCGTGTGTGTCGGATGGTTAATAAAACGTCCCCATGGTCGACCGGTTGAAAGGTTGTTGCTGCATTTGATGGTCCTGGTTGGTCCTCTTCAACATGCTGTCGCTATTAGTAAATACCACGCTCATAAATGTAAATACTTTCCTCTCCTTCGCGCTGATTGGTCAATTGCGTTTGGGCTCCCTCAACAACCCTCAGTATCTAAAGCGACAGGTCGGAAGAACGGAAGCGTTTGGCTAAACGTGTTGCCCAAAATGTCGTCGTCGCTCTTCCCGCAGTTCGGCAATGTGTTCGCGCCCAGCACGGGTCGTGTACGTCATCATCCCGTCATCCTCCCCCGTCGTAACCGTGTTCTAACCCTTTCTCATTGGCTGAAAACACTCGCTCAGAACGAGCTGGTGTCGTTCAACGCCGGCAAGATGACGGTCAAGCCCACGGCCAACGGCCGATTCGTCATCACGCCGCAGCTGGAAAAGGGCAAAGTGTGTCTCTCCCGCGGGGACGACCAGCTGGTCCACTTCCAGTGGGTGGACCGGCAGACAGGCGCCAGTCCGGAGGACTTTATCATCTTCCCGGAGGACGCCCACTTCGCCAAGGCGGACACGGGCCGTCCGCAGGATCGCGTTTACATTCTCCAGTACAAGAACTCGTCGCGCCGGTTCTTTTTCTGGATGCAGGTAGGGGAGGGGTGGGTGGTCCACACCACCACGAGATGGACAATAACGTCCACTTGTTAACCCACGCACCAGTTAACAGGTGGACAATGGTGGACCTTAGAGGACAACAATGTCCAGCTAATACGATAAAATGTCCTTCTTCCTTCTTAGAACAAGGACAGCTCGCGCGACGACGAGCTCGTCAAGAAGATCAACGACTGCATGAACAACGTGCAGCCCGCCGCCAGCAGCAGCGACAGCGGCCGCGGCTCCGGCAGCAACGTGCAGCTCGACCACAACGCCATCATGCAGATGCTGGGCGCCATGGGCGCTGGCGACCAAAGCCGCGGGGTGGCCAAACCGGCCCGAACGGCCAGGCCGTGCAGATGTCGGAGCTGCAAAACATTCTGCAGAACATGGGGCTGCCTGCCGGAGCGCAGTCGGCGGCCTCGTCGCCAGCCACGTCGGCCGTGTCGTCGTCTCAGGCTTCGCAGAACGGCGGCGGCAGCTCGGCGGCCGCCACGACGGCGTCGACGCAACACGATCACGATGTGAGTGGGATGGAGGTGGACGAAATGGATGAGGACGAACTGCTGCGTCTCGCTATTGAGGAGAGTATGCGGGACGGAGGCAGCTCCACCTCGAACACGAACCCGAACGCGTCCGGAGATGGAGGTAATGAGGACTCGGAGAGACCTTCCGGCCGCGGCGGAGACGGTGGCAGTGGCTCTGGTGGTGGCAATATGGACACGTCGTCCTAAGCTGGACAGAGAGCGAAGGGAAGGCTTGGACCCGTGTGGGTAGGTAGCGATGTAATTCCCAACAAAGTACTTACTCCATCCTCGTGCTCACTTCCCCCTAACGCCTTCCCACCATGTGAGTAGCGCTCTATTTCATTTGTGCTTTCATGCTGCAGCGGTTCACTCGGTAAGCGATTTCTCACTCGATCTTGTTCTGTTGTGCTACCGTGTTTGTAGACGGAGCTGGACACTGGTTTCTGCCACGGCTGATAAACTTTTGCTATCTCCGATATATTCCACGCTTGGTTGTCACAAACTAACGTGGTCTTTATGAACTGGATGATACTATTGTATTGCCTCCGCAGCTACGGCTTCGATCTCACCAGTACCTGCCGCACCCGTGGCACCGTCCCAAACTGCTTCAGCACCAGCCCCAATAGCACCAGTCGCAGCTGCGCAGCTCTGCGACTTCTACCGGTGGAACTCTTACAACAGCGGATCTCCAGCGTGCGATGGCTTCTTTCCAACAGTTCTCGGTCAGCATCCTTCCTCGCTTTTATGTTTTCATCGATTAATGTGCTTTGCTTGGGCTCATGATGTGTGTTATCTTGCGATGCTATTTGAAATTGACTCAACCAGCAACCGAAGCCAGTGTCGCTCGCAAAACTGCTAAGTGCTGACAACCTGAGCAGTGTTTTGGACGATCCGGCTTGCGTAGCGGCACTGCTTCCGCATCTTCCGGAAGGCTCGCAGACACCAACGGAGCTTCGTGCTACGGTACGCTGGACGAAAGAGATCACGAGACCGTCACCTTGATATTGGTTGCTCATTGTGGTATTTCCTTCGTAGTTGCGCTCCCCTCAGCTGCGCCAGAGTATCGGATCGCTTGTGAGCGCTCTTCAAACAGGAAATGTCAACGCTGTCATGGCCAATTTTGGCTTAGATCCTGCCGCTGGAGCTGCTAAGCTCGCGTTTGGTGACGGTATGCTGACCAACGAGTTAATGGTGTGGATAAAGCGATAGCAGCTGACAATAGTATCACGATTGCTATGTGTGATTGATTAGGCGTGGGTGCGCTTCTAGCCGCGATTCAGGCGTGGGCGGATCAGCAAGACACCTCTATGTCAGGCAACGAGGCCAGCAAGTAGTAAGATAATGTGGTGTCACCATCACTGAGTTTTGGCTCCTCGTACGGCCTGCTGCAACTACTCGCTGGAAAATGAACAAGCCAGGAGAAGTATTCGAGGAGCCCCTCGCGTCTTTTATCATGCAACTGGATTTTTTCGTCGAGCTTATTTTATTGTTCACTTGTCCAGCCCTGGACTCGTAGCAGTCTTTGGGGGTAGCCTGCTATGTATGTACGATGTGCAGGCATTAATAATGCTCACATTTGTCTCGAGGTCGTGAGATTTTTAAGACCATCAGTCACTGTCTTTTGTCGAGAGTAAAATACGAGATCGACAGGTGAAGACATAGTTTCCTGTTGACAATTACAGGTCACGATGAAGCTGCGAATGGAAGAAGTGCGTACATTCAGCTTCTATTGGTTTCCTGCACAGAGCTGTCATCTTCTTGTTGCACGGCACCATAGCCAGTTTGTGCCTGATGACCCGAATTGGTTTGCAATTTCTGGCTGGGGTCAGCATTTTCTAGCTTTGTGGTCGAGTTGCCCTCAGCAAACATCGCACGTTTCCAGCCATTCATCCCAGTTCACGTTAAACAGTAAAGCTGATTCGCACGCACTGCCAAGACCTGGTATTGACATATATGCAGGCTCCCAGTAGAAAATACCAGCACCAAGGCCGTTCGGCAAACTCTTTAACACATTCGTTGATCCCCGTCGGATACAGGAACCCGTTCGTGATTTCGTTTCCAATGGACAAGATGTCGAGCTCTACCCCCGTCCGTGAACGCCTTCAGCGTCGAGCTCACGTGGTCACGGCAAGCAGCCGCCAGCGTTTCTACCGACGAGTTGTCCCATTTTTCGACGGAGTTTGTTGATCACTCGGTTGTGCCCACGTGTCGGAGAAGTGCAGGTCGAGGTAAATTTTGTTGACGGAGAGTACCAAATAGCGCCTTGTTCATTAGCGTCGCCGACGAAAAATCATGGCCCTTAGTCAATGCATCGCTCTGCCCAGCACAGTCGCTAAGCATGTGTCAATCTAGAGCAATGTGGTGCGCGCGAACATGACTTTGGCAGAGTTGGGAGTTGGTGATTCGGCTCGACTGAGTGGACTTCCGACATTGTCACTTCCATCCAGACCTCTCCGTCCTGTCACCTACACGGACGTAAAGTTGAAGTGATCAGTCCTGCGCGACTTCCACGCCCAGCTACGACTTTACATGGTCCAAAGTTCTTGAACGAGGTGTCCTTGGAAAGGAACGGGGGACATCCAAACTCAATTTTATTCTCTACGCGAGCACTTTAACAACAACGACAACTACGTGCAATGAGCTCGAGCAGCAGTTGAAAAACTTACAAACGTCGTCATCAAGTTCGTGAAGCTTAAGCGAACATCTGGACGGACGAGAGCGCCGTGGCATACGTTTCCGGCCAGTCGTCCCAGTTCACGCTGAAGAGAAGAGCCGACTCGCACGAACTGCCAAGACCCGCCACCGTTAAGTACGCAGGCTCCCAGTAGAAGATGCCAGCACCCAACCTACTCGGAAGGTTTTCCAACACGTCCATGATGGCGATCACCCACTCGCGTTGACCTTTGGCATTAACAGGATAATCACCGCTGAGCGTGACGCTCGAACACTCGGTGGGCCAGTCCGTCTCCGCAACGTAGATTGGTTTGCTGTACGTGTTGGCCAACTTCGTGAGCGACGAAGTCAACGCGTCGATCGTAGCCTCCGTGTTGTAGTACGGGTAGAACGAGAACCCGAAGACGTCCACATCGTCCGTCGTCACGGTGCCTTCAGCGAAAAGGCCTTCGAAGAACCACGACACGGTCTCGTACTTCCATCCGTTGTCGAGATGGATCATCACCTTGGGTTGTGTCGTGCCAGCCGACACTGCATCCGTGACACCTTGACGTGCAGCCTTCCAGAGAGTGGCAAAGTCGCTAAAGTCGTCGTTGTTGATCTGTCCCGTGGGGAACAGGAAGCCGTCCGTGATCTCATTGCCCAGTGACAGGATGTCAAGGTCCACACCGCCGTCCGTAAAGGACTTCAGTGTCGACGTCACGTAAGCTTGCAAAGCGGTTGCAAGCGTATCGACCGAGGTATCGTCCCAAGACGTCGGGATGGTCTGGTCACTCGGATCCGCCCACGTGTCCGAGAAGTGCATGTCCAGGTAAATCTTGTAGCCAGCGCTTGAGAATCGCTTCGCTTGCGCCAAAGTGTAGTCCAGGTCGTAGTCTCCGTCCGTCCAAATGCTGCGCAACTTCGAGTTTAGTACCATGTACACAACCTTTTCAAAAGAGAGGAACGTACCGGAGGCGAACGGCTTCCATTCCTCCACCACCGAGGATGGATTCGATTGTGGTGTTCGAGCCTGAGGTGGTGAGCCAATTGGCACCTTGCTGGGTCTCCATGAGACCCACCGAGGACAAGTCATGACCTTTAGTCAACGCCGAGGTGGTGTCGAAGACGCTCGCAGCACAGCCAAAGAAGAGTGCCGACCTGAGAAACATGTCGGTGTTTGAGTTAGTCTGCTGTCACCTGCACCCGAGACAGCCAAACGGTTAATGGGCTCTGTTAACGACGCCACTCGCGACTTGCTCACCTTCGTGAGCCCAAAAGAGCATACGGATATCTCATGCAGCCGACGAGATTTTACATGACCTGAAGTGATTGACCCTGCATCCAGCTGGGAATGAAGCATAGGAACGCCAATGTGAGACCGTTCTCAACCGAAGAAGTTGAGTAGCGACGGTATCATGAGTCCAGTCACTTGGACTCGGGAAGGTAAGTTGAAAAGTGAGATACAATTATAAATGCAAGAACCAAAGCTAACCAACCTCCTGCGACTTCTTTCTTAGCCAGTACCCTCTGTACCGAGGACGTCAAGTCTTTGCAGCGAGACTCTTGATCACGCTCGTTCGGGCTCGGGACATCAACATTCTGCACCCTGCTGATGTCCGAGCTTGCAGTTCCGGGCCTTGCCCAACTCCTTATGCAATGGCGCCAAGCTCACGCGGCGCCACGAGCATCAGCGTTGATGCTCGTCCAAAGTGAATGCTAGCGCGGATTGTGCTCCGTGCTCAAACCAATCCGACAAGTGACGACTTCATGTCACCCACAGCGAACTCCAGCTTGACAGAGCGTCGTCAGCTCCACACAGCCCCACAGAGCTGCAGTTCGCGGACTCGTTGCCTACTGCAGTTGGGCACGCAGTAAGTAATCGCCAGATGACTCGACATAGTTAAGCACTGCTTGAGGCACGTCCTTGGCCATCACTTCAAAGCTCTCCCAACTGTTCTCGATTGGTTGGAGGCCAGACCACACCACCAAGAGCTCCCAACGGTTGAGATCCTCATTATAGCGATGGTCAACAAAGGCAGCCACATCCAACACGATACCTTGTGAAGTCACAAGTTCCTGCATTTCCACATCCACGTTAAGGTCAGCATCGGCGTAGAATTTTAGGCGAGAGCCATGGACTTCATACTTCTTGCCGCTCACCAGATGCTCCACCATGAACGCGTGTGGGAACGCCTCCGTGATTCGAAATGGCCCCAACCATTGGCCAAGCAACTTATTGTTTGGGAGACGCTGGTCGATCCTCGACCAGAGAACGTAGTCCCCGATGTCAAAGTTGCAAATGACGCCAGTCCTCCTCTGCATGCCTGCTAATCTTTTCCGCTCCTTGATGTCGATCACCTCCTTGTGTAATTCCTACAGAGAGGAGCGCAGCTTGTCTAGTTGGGGCTCAATGTCTTCGAGGTTGATCACCACTAGTTCCTCGTCGCGTGGGGACGGACGGACGACCACATACAATGCCGACGGCGACTTTAGTCCCGTGAAGAGCTCAGCTGGAGAGTGTCCAGCTAGCGAACGAACTGATGTGTGATTCAGATTTGACTGGACCACAGGCAGTAAGTATGGCCATTCATGATAGTCCAGCCCATAGTCGATTAACAGCGCGCGCATCACTTGCAGGAGGTCCCGATTCACGCGCTCAACCGTGCCGTTGAGCCATGGTGAGTACACGGGCGAGAATGTGCGCTCGATCTTGAGTCGCACGCAGAAATTGTCCACTGTCTGATTGCGGAAGTGCACTCCTTGATCCGATAGCAACATCTTCGGGCACCCGTACCTCTTGTACCAGTCTACGAGAGCCTCTGCAGCCACGTATGCCGTCGGTGTGGAGCACGGGAAGAATTCACAGAAATGTGTAAGACCGCCCTTGAGTACCAACACATACTTCGTCGCCCCGAAACTGTCACCGAGGTAGATAAAATCCCAATGTAGTGCCTCGTTCCTTGCTGTAGCTGTGAAGGTGGGGCCGTATGGTCGCTGGATCTGGCGAGGCCCCTTAACATGCTTGCAAATAAGGCAGGACTTGACGAACTGCGACACCTTCTTCTCCAACTGCACAATAAAGAAGCGGTCATTCAGCGTGGCGACCATCGTAGCCTCACCACGGTGTCCTTGCGCACCACAATGTGCCACGACCATTAGACGAGCAAGGACGTCCTTAGCTCCTGTCGGGATCCAAGGCTTGTGGTCTACCACGAGCACACCGTCTTCTTCCACGACAGGTAGCGACCGGGCCGCATGTCCCGCGGAGAGTTGCGATTGCACGATGTCATCCACGCTGGGAAGATAAAATTTTCGTCGGACAGGGGCCTCAATTGTGAGAGGTTGGCTACAGCAGTTGGTGTCTGCCGGCGTGTCTGCACTGCGCAGACGCGGATCAGCGACTGTGGCAGCCAGCGCGAGACGATGTCGGCCCACAGGTTCCGGTCACCAGAGATGTGTTCAATGGTGTAGTTCATGCCGAGCAGGCGTAGCGACCAGCGCTGTAGTCGGTCATGGACGTGTTGTTTCACATCCATCTTCGGGGAGAAGAGGTAGATGAGGTTAGCATGGTCACAATAGAGGCGGAAGCCCTTGCGCCTGAGCAGTAGGTACTCGAGCTCGTCGCACGCTTTGATGATTGGAAAGGCCTCCTTCTCGATTATCGGCCATCCACACTGCGTTCCCTTGAACATCCCGCCCTTACAAATGACCAGTGAGTGCTCTTGTTCGTCAACAGGACAGCCCAGTCGTGCACCAGCGTCACAATGATGCTAAATCCAATAGAGCTCGCGTCCGTGAACATGCAGAGCTCATCATCGTCAACATGGAACGCCATTAGTGCAGATGACTTGATGGCTTCAATGCAGCCAGTGAAGGCGGCCTCTTCGTCCGCTGTCCACGTGCCACACTAAGTGCGTTCCGGTTACGCCGCCCGACCTTCTTCTTCTCGGCGTCCAGCTTGATCAGGAGAGGATCGAAACTTCGGACATAGTCAACAATAGAGTCACGGAGCCAGTTCGCCGCGCATGTGAAATATTGTAGCTCGGCAGCTGTGGAGGGCAGAGGGAGCTCTGTGAGCGCACTAACACGCGCTGGATCATGGCGAATACCATCGCCCGAGATGACGCGGCCACACCACACCACTTCATGGCGGAAGAGCGTGCTTTTCCTCGCGTTGAGCTTTAAATTATGCCTGAGTTGGAGCATAAAAACAGCGCAGCACGTCAATAAACTTATCCATCGTCTTCGCATAGAGAAGCACGTCATCAATCCATATTGTGCGTTGTCGGGGATCAGTTCGTCAAGAACATGCTGCATCTGGCCCTGGAAGTGGAGCGCCGAGTCCATCGCTCCTTGGGGCACCCGCAGCGGTGTGTACACACCCTCATCAGTCATAAACGACAGGACCTCCTGGCTCTCTTCGTCCAATGGCAACTGCCAAAAACCGTTCTTCATGTCGAACTTAGCAAGCGCCACAGCACCGTTCACCTTCTCCATTAGGGCAGCTGGATTGGGCATCGTGCCTGCGATCGGCACTGTAGCTCTGTTGACAGCACGGTAGTCGATGGTGAGGCGAAATTCATTCTTGGTGCCTGGCTTGCGGACTGGCACCACTGCGCTTGCCCAACGGGCCGCCCGATTTTCACGCACCAGCCCGTTCTTGACCAGCAGTGCGACATGCTCTCGAATGAAGTTGCGCTGTAGTGGCGCGTACTTGCGCTGCTTGCACCGGACCGGTGTGCCCCCTCACGTATCTGAATGCGCAGCGGCTCCACGCGCGCAGGGGGACCATCACCCAAACTGTCCTGCCAGACGTCCGGATACTGGTTAAACATATTGCGCAGCTCTTCCACGTGCTCTTCCGCCATACCATTGGCTGCTGCGTCAGAAACCATATGGTCGAGGTCGACCTGTATATCTGCATCCACACGTGGTTCCTGCGAGTCATCTCCTACGTCGAAATCATCACTGACATCCACAAAATCCACACCATGGGCCAGCTGTGCCAGCATGCTCTCCACATCGATGCCTAGCTCGCACAAAACGTCCTTGCCCAGCAGCAGTTCTTCTTCTTGGCTTTCCATAACCACACAGGTAACATCAGGAACGTGCACGATACCTGCCGCAGTATTCAAGTGCAAGTTCACTTCCACCATGCAGTCACATTCCAGGTGGCGTCCGTCAGCAACCACGACTTGAATGGGAACGTCCAGACGTTGGATGGGCAGGTCCGGCTGGAGGGCTAACAGCTACTGGACCACGCAGCGTGGAATCATGCTCCTTGCAGCACCAGTGTCCGGAATATACATGATCTCCAGGAGATTATTAATTTTCACAGTATTTGCGTCGTCACGAGCCTTTACCACCTTCGAGCGAATAACACTGCTCCTCTGGTCTTTGGTAGCACGGTACTTGGCCAGAGCTTCCTCGCGTTGCTCAGCAGTAGCAGTGGGGCACTCACGCATCCAGTGAGGTCCATGACAGACTAGACACCCATCTACTGGCGGGGTCGACGCCTTTGCTGGTTTCGGCGCTGCCTGGTTTTTGTCACTGCCAGACCCTGCATCACGGCGCTTAGCGTCCTTGCCAGACTTGGCTCCCTGCTTCTGTCCTATTGCACCGGCAGAGCCAGCTGAGGACGGACGCTGGGAACCACGAGAAGCACTGCTCTCCTTGGCAAGACGGTGGAAACGCTGCTGCGCTTTGGCGTGTTCCAAAATTAGACTGTAGAGCGCAACATCATCTGTTCTGCAATCACGGCATTCCAGCTCAACCAGACGCTGGATCTGTTCTCGGAGAACAGCAGACTGAAGGTTGTCGATGAGCAGACGGCACCTAGCCTTCATGCGGTCTTTGGAGCCTGGTAGGGACGGGTCCGTCTTCCCTATCAGACCCTGCAGCCCATTCTCTTCTACAGTTCTGGTGAAATCCTGGAAATAGCGAAAGACGCGTGCATCGCAATCATCCGTAGTCAGATTCATGCGCAACGCTTGTTAAACCAGTGTCTTCACATCGGGCACAAACCCGTTGACGAGGGCTTGGCTGCGAGTGTAGATCAATTGCAGGACTTCATCATCGGTGATAGCGTCCAGCGGACGCTGTAGGATGTAGGCAGAGATGATATCCAGCACCTCGGGCTGTATAGCACCCTTCACCGTGCCCACCACCCGCTCGAACACCTCACCGGTCACAGTGCAACGGTGTCGAATCTTGGTCACATAGTGATTCCACTCGCGGTACCATGACACCAATGAGGCGTGGTCCCAGGTGACGAGTTTGGGCGGACGAACGACTTCATAGATTGGCTGGGGGACGGTGGGGCCTGCGTCCATGTTGACGTCCCCATCCGGGTCCAGCGGATATCTTCCTCCGACCATTTTTAATAGGCCGGGCAGCTGATGCGAACCTAGAGCGAACTTAGCTCCTAGGCTCTGAGATCGTACTTAACCAAAATGTTGCTGTACAGGATCAGCCCAGTTGCTCTTCAGTCGACACGCGCACTGGAGAGAGAGCAGCCTTGTCGGCGACGCGCACGAGGTTGCAGGCGAGATTCCAACGCTTCCAAGCGAAAGAATTCTTTATCACGAGTCCAGTCACTTGGACTCGGGAAGGTAAGTTGAAAGGTTAGATACAATTATAAATGCAAGAACCAAAGCTAACCAACCTCCTGCGACTTCTTTCTTAGCCAGTGCCCTCTGTACCGAGGACGTCAAGTCTTTGCAGCGAGACTCTTGATCACGCTCGTTCGGGCTCGGGACATCAACATTCTGCACCCTGCTGATGTCCGAGCTTGCAGTTCCGGGCCTTGCCCAACTCCTTATGCAATGGCGCCAAGCTCACGCGGCGCCACGAGCATCAGCGTTGATGCTCGTCCAAAGTGAATGCTAGCGCGGATTGTGCTCCGTGCTCAAACCAATCCGACAAGTGACGACTTTTTGTCACCCACAGCGAACTCCAGCTTGACAGAGCGTCGTCAGCTCCACAGACGGGAATCTACAGCGAGAGGCAAGAATACTATTAACACTCATGTAGCATTGTTGGCTCAATTGAAATCGTGGATCTTGCTTGACAAATGTTGTCGTTCGTTTCTTCTTTGACTCAAGCACAGTCGGCGAAGACAAGAGTTATTTTTCTCAATTTAATAACCACAGCGTTGCTCGCCTCAGTCTCGATTACAACTTCCTGCCGGTCTATTTATCTCGATGTGCCAGCGAATCCCAGAAACTACAGATGAACCCCTCAATTGTCATAGCGTCGGGAACGGCAAAATTATTCCAATTTAGGGGTATTCCAATCTCGGGGTGTGCCGTTTTAGGGGTACACGAAGGTGCAGCTTCAGCTGCAGAGCACCAAGCAGCCAACTAATTGTGCTCTGAGCTTACAGAGCTCATTTGCAAACTTTTACTCGTTAGCAATGCCATCGCCAACGAAAACATCTCGAATGTCACTCACCAACGCTCATAAGCTGCAAAATTGTCAGCACCACACGCAACCTAGATGACGCGAGACATATTTTCGAAATGAAGGAAATGGACACGATGTTTAAAATGCAGCATCGTAAATGCCTCCTATTTCTTAACAACGCTACTGTCCGGGGGTACGATGAGGCCGCTTTGACGAATGTTGAGGTGATATTTCTCCAAACCACCAGCAAACAGCAGCCGTTAGATGCAGGAATCATCGCAGCATTCATAAGGCGATGCCGATGGCATCAAAAGCAGCATGCCGTAGATATCTGTGAAGTGTTGGGCTACTACAGGCCTCTAAGCTATTTTAACTGTGAGTTTGATGAACCTGAAGAGAAAGATGCTATTACAGAGGAGCTTTCGACCATGCTGTCGCGACTTCACGCCAACAATCCGATGTCAGTTGATATGGTAAGGCCACTTCTCGTTGAGAATGTAAAATGAATTCTGAGCACCTTTAGATCCTATCAGCTCGAGACTACCCGCTAGTTGTCTCCTTGATCCTCCTCGAGGCACTCGTATTATGCACTGGACCCGCTGCACTTCACAGGGGCCAGACACGCAGTGAACGAGGTTTGTAAGACGAAGTGTTGCAAAGATTAAGGACGATGTCTCCCGGCGGAGCGCCATCGCCCCACCTTGCGAAGATATCGTCCCTTATCTTTTGCAACACTTCGTCGTGCAAACCTCGTTCACTTCGTTCTGCACTTCGTTCCCTTCGGCACCTGCTATCAGCTTTCACAGTCACTGCACTACACTGCCCCCAAAGCTGATATCAGGATTCTTGAACCTGATAGCCCCATCGATGTCACAGGTCGGACCATGGTTGAAGGCAACTTCAACAGGTAACCCGTACCAGGGTTAGGGTACAGTAGGTCATCGATATATTCACTAATACAGACCGGTAGGCCACCAAACTAGGCACACCACTGCAACAAAGTCGGGTCATCACTTGACTCTGCATACTGATCCACCTTGGACGATACATCGTGCAGCATAACCTCAATGGCTCCCACGAGTTCTCGATGGCTTCCAAACCAGTCCACGAGACCAAAAGCTCATTTTTGGCCGTGTCAGGGTTGATGCGGTGGCCACAATGGCGTCAACTCCCAGCACGAGTCCTTGGTTGGCTACATGCTCCACGAGTTCTTCAGTCAAATTGAGCGACGCATCATCAAAGAACTTCAAGTGCGACCCATGCACCTCATAGTCCTTGCCATCGAGTAGGTTCTGGACCATGAAAGACTGTGGTCAGGCTTCCGTAACTCGGAACGGGCCCACCCAACGCACCAGCAACTTGCCTCCTCTGAGCCTGGAGTCCACCCGCGACCACAACACGTAGTCACCAACAGTGAAATTGCATAGCGTGCCCTGCTTCTCAGCCTGCTGGTACAGCCGGCGTCGTTCTTTCTTGTCGGCTACATCTCCGCCAGACTAGAGCGGAGGTGCTCGATTTCATCTTGCACCATGCTCAAGTCGATAGTCCGCAGGGGCGAACTCTCGCCCGGCAGCAGTATCGTGCCCAGTGGTGGAGGGCATGATAATCCAGTGAACAGCTCCGTTGGGGCCACACCACCCAACGAGAGCACCGGGGTGTGGTTCAGGATTGCCTGTACCACCGGCAAAAGATACTCCCAGTTCTTGGTATCTAGTTGTAACTCCAATAGCAGGGCCCGCATAACATGCAGTATGTCACGGTTGAGGCTCTCGACAGTGCCCTTCACCTATGGGGTATAGGCAGGCACGAAGAGCTGCACCCCTTTGACTCGTTGGCTAAGCTCCGCCATCAGTTCGTTCTTAAAATGCGTGCCATTGTCGGACACCCACGTCTCCGGCATTCCTAATCGCTTGTACCAATCAAGAACCGCGGTCACTGCGACAGAACTTGTAGGAGAGTCACACGGGATGAGCTCGCAGAAATGCGTGGGCTCGTCCTTCATCACAAGCACATACTTCGTAGGTCCATAGGAGTCACCCATGAAAAGGTAGTCCATATGTAGGGCCTCGTTGCGCTTTGCCACCGGTCTCGTCTCACTCCACGGTCGCTGGATGAGCTTTCCACCCTTCAGGTGTTTGCACAGGAGACACCGACCCACAAAGCGTTTCACGTGATAGTGTAGACGAACAATAGCATACTTGTCTTGAAGGTGGCTAAGCATGACCTGCTCACCTTGAATCCCACAGTGAGCCAAAATCAGAAGCCTGGTGAGTAGCTCCTGCTCCTGCTTCGGGTTCCACAGCGTGCCTTCAATGTATACTACCCCATCGACCTCCGCATGCTCATCAGTCAGTGTGTTCAGGTGCCTTTGCTGTCCTCTCTTCACTGCCTCCACCGAAGGCCACACGAAGTTGTCATCTTGTAGAGGCCTCAGCAAGCTGACACTGCCCTGGCCTGAGCGAGTGCGAACCGCCTTGACTCGAACCAATGGCGGTTCCCCTGACGGCACAACCACCGCGAAACTAGATCAGCCCAGTGGTTGTCCACACCATTGACATGCTGAATGTCATAGTTGTAGCCGATCAACTTCATGGTCCACCTCTGCAGTTTGCCACGAACATGCTGCTTCACGTCCTTGCTGGGGCAAAAAACTGGATAAAATTGGAGTGATCGCAAAAGATACGGAAACCCTGAGCTCGTTGCAGCAAGTACTCAAGCTCCGTGCAGGCCAGCACAATGGGATATGATTCCTTCTCTATGACAGACCAGTTTAGCTGCGAGCCCTTGAACGAGCCTCCCTTACAGATCAACAGCTTGTGGCATTGTTCATGCACCGGTACTCCGACATGTAAAGTTGTGAATCGCGAAGGTGCCAAACACGAGATCTATCTGCGTCTCGTATGAATAAGATGGCATAGCACGTAGAATAGGAAACATATTCTTCTGGAGTCCGTACGCACGTTCGACAGCATTGCGGAGTTGGGCGCGTCGTAAGCTAAACAGCTCCTCTTTGGTACTTGACCATGCTATTCGGCTTGGTAGATCTTACGATGGCAACTTCAAGAAGTCGACATGGGCCCATATGGAGACTGCATTCAATATGAACCAGCTGGAAGACGTGACTCGATCCCGGAAACAACTACATAGCAAGCTCTCCGAACTAAAACGAAAGTACAAGGCATTTGATGCGATGAAGCAAAACAGTGGGTTTGGTTGGGACCCAAACACGGGGGTACCCACTGCACCAGAGTCAGTCTGGAACGACTGTCTTGCAGCGCACCCACTAGCAAAGGAATTTCGCGACCGCCCTCTGTTCATGTACGATGAGCTAGACAACATTTTGTCAAACTCGGCGGCGACTGGAGAATTCGCGGTAGATATGTCCACGCAGGCAGGTGCTCAGCAACGCACTCCAGCTCCGTCATCAGCTGAAGACTCCGACGTCGATACAGTAAACGGCAATAGTGAGGAGAGCGACGTGAACCCTACGCTAACTAGTAACGACAAGGAAGTGCAGGTTGAAGACGAGCGCATCGTTGTCACTCCATTAAAGCGCCAGAAAACCACCGGGGAAATGAACGACGCCCTCAAGAATTAGCGAATGCGCACAAGATCTTGGCCGACGTAAGCTTGCGACGCCAGCAAGGCGATGGGGCCCTCAGTAGAGCCGACGTCGCCATTAAAGCTTTGTGGCGGAGTATAAGGATGACGTACCTGTCGCTCATCGTGTTCGCTTCATCAGATACCTGACAATGTACTGTAGCATGGATGAGGAAAGCCGCCGGTTCTTCATCGAAGACTTCTTTGGCGTGGAACCAGACAACTCGTTTGAACCAGATCACTCTGGAAACTCCGATAACGACGACGATGCTGTCAACACAGAATAGCCGACATAGCGAACTGCTTCGGCAATTTAGCACCGACTAGCTAACTCACATTTATCTTTCAATTTACGCTTTCATTTCATATTAGCTGCAGCGACAATCTTTGACAGTGAAAAGTAGCGGATCGCGGACCTTCTATTCGCGTACTGCAAGCGCTTCCAGCGGATACGTCAAACTTCTGGAAGGTTTCGAAACAGCGGATAAAGCATTCCGCTGTTTTCAATCAGCAGAATTGCAGTACAGGCCCAACGTCGCTGACGATGCGATCCGCTTTAGAAAGTTCTGGTAGACTTTCTCTACGGCCGAAGTCCATGTCAATTCAACACTTACTGCAAGACGTTTGCGGCGGTCGCGACCTGTCATCTCCTCGTCAAACTTCTCCTCGAGCGGAGCCACAGTGCGGCCATAATCGACAATCGACTCACGGAGCCAATTGGCCGAACACAAAAAGTGTTGGAGTTCGCCCGCATTCACAGGCAGCGGTAGCGCACGCAAGGCTGTCACACTCTCCGGATCATGTGTGACTCCATTTCCATCTACAATCTTGCCGCACCAGTTCACGGCTTGAGCAAACAGCGTGCTCTTCGTAATGTTCAACTTTAGATTGCACTCACGCAGGCACTGGAAGAACTTGCTCAATACAACGAGAAATTCCTCGTAGGACGGTGCGTACAACACCACATCATCAACATACACGAGTAGGTTCTTATTATTCAGCATGTCACCAAATACTTCCTGCATCGACGACTGGAAATGCATCGCGGAGTCCACGGCACTCTGCGACACCCTGGTTGGCGTGAACACGCCCTCGTCCGTCTGGATACTGAAGATCTCCTGAGAGTCTTCATGTAAAGGCAACTGCCAAAAGCCTTTGAACATGTCAAATTTTGTCAAAACCCTGGTGCATTGCACTTTGCTAGTCACCGCAGCGAGGTTCGGGACGGCAGCCGCAATCGGCACCGTCAGTCTGTTCACCGGACGGTAGTCTGTAGTAAGCCGAAAGTCATCCTTCAGACCTGCCTTCCGGACTGGAACAGCGGCACATCCCAGCGGATTGCATTGTTCGGGTGAACCAAGCCAAACTTCTGCAGTTCTGCGATGTGATTGTGCAGGAAATTACTCTGCAGTGGGGGACAGCGTCTTGGTTACATCGAAATGGAGTGGCGTTGGGCTTCAATTTGACACTGTATGGTTTCACCCGGGCTGGACCATCAGCACATAATCGATCTCTCCACACGTCTGCACAGTCCATTACAGTAGCGCGCAACGACGGCATCAAATCAGTTGGAAAGCCTCCTGACTCGGTTTCACCAATAAGCTCCACCAAGCTGGTAGCCATTTCTTCGGCTCCGTCTTGGCCAATGTCTGGGTCACTACATGCCATCCCCGGCATCCGGATCAGTCAAACCTGTAGCTAGTTGCTTCATCATCCTGTCCACGTCGATGCCTAGCTCCTTCAGCAAGTTATTACCCAAAAGGAACTCGCCTTCAGTTCCTGGTAACACGAGGCAGTCAACACTACTGACATGGACGGGACCCGCTTCCGTACCAAGCAGTAAGTTCACAGTACAACGTAACTTGCAGTAAACAACACGATCACCTGCAAGCTCGACACGCACTGGCTGCGGCAACTCCTTAACAACCACACTTCTATCCACTGCTTGTAACTCACGTAAGTACTCCTCAGGTAGGAAACAGCAGTTAGCACCACTGTCAGGACGAAACAGAACTCCAGGACATCGTTGATAACCATACGTTTCATTCCAGGGGTCTTTGCAATCCCGACAGCCGTCAGCTTTCGTGCAGGTGCTTCATCAAGCCGCGCTCGAGTCTCTGCCTTTTGAGCATCAGTTGCCGTAGGGCAATGCTGCGCAAAGTGCGGGCCTTTGCAGATCCAGCAACCATCTCGCAGCCCGGGCTTCTTTTCACCCAAGTTTCCCTTGGCGTTATTCGTTTGGGGAGGCTTGGCCTTAGTTTCGCCACTCTTCTTGCTTGGGACAGCCGCAGCGCACTTCTTCGGCTTCTCCTCCAACTGCATTAGGTGGTAGTGCTGCTGAGAAGTAGCGCGCTGCAAAATGAGGTCGCGCAGGACCACATCGTCTGCCTTCGCTTCCTTGTTCTGCAACAAAACAGAGCGCTCGATCTCGACTTTCAGCATTGCTGGTGCCAGTCCCGGAATGAGGAGATTGCACCTCTGCTTCGTGCGGTCGCGATAACCACCATCATCTGGCGCTGACGCCAAGCATGTATCAAACCCATGGTCTTCGATCAATTGGTCGAAGTCTACGAAATACCTAAGTACCCTGGCATCGATATCCTTCTCCGTAAGGTCCATCTTCAGATTTGCCTTGAAAAAGCTTGGACGCCAGGTATGTGCCCATTTTGTAATGTCCCGGTCCTCTCTCGGAACTTTTCCATGATGTCCGAGTCGGTGACGGTTCCCACAGGCTTGCGAAGCACATCTCTGGCCAGGTGCTTCAGAAGCTTGGGTGTCATCGTGTCACGGATTCTCATCACGGCTACGTCGAATGGATCGTTCGACGTCCGGCACTTTGCTGAATCTTCTCAACATAGCGCTCTCGCTCGCGCCTCCACTTTACGAGAGACTCCTGATCACAGGCAGTCAACTCTGGAGCACTCATGAACTCATACACCGGCTGCGGGACGAACATCTCCACGTCCCATTCGGCGTCAACACGGAAAGTCGGCATCTTTCCCGCCGTGTCTTCAAATCACTTGCCCGTCGAACTGGTTCTTGCCCGAAGCTTGATCACCGGCGAAGTAGAAGGCCTTGAAGGCCAAAGTTAACTTTATGGTAAGGCCACTTCTCGTTGAGAATGTAAAATGAAGTCTGAGCACCTTTAGATCCTACCAACTCGAGACTACCCGCTAGCTGTCTCCTCGATCCTCCTCGAGGCACTCAAATTATGCACTGGACCCGCTGCACTTCACACGGGCCAGACACGCAGGCTGTCGCCAGCAGGCGATCAGCCAAAGCACGCAGACACTGGTCCTCGCAGCGTCGTCCTCTTCGTTGTTTCCCGGTGGAGCGTCTTGGCCCCACCTTGCGAAGACATCGTCCTTAATCTTTTGCAACACTTCGTCTTGCAAACCTCGTTCACTTCGTTCTGCACTTCGTTCCCTCGGCACCTGCTATCAGCTTTCACAGTCACTGCACCACAGTTGATGAGCTGCTTAATCCAGAGGACGAGAATGAAATCTTGGACGAGCCGACTGACGAGGACTTTTGCGGGATCGAGGAGCAGGATACTGCCGACAATGGTGTTGCTGAAGACGATGCATGCGGGAATGCATCTGACAAAGAAGAAAAGCGCTGACTGCCGCCGAAATCAACTATTATCTCACATGGATAGGGAATCTTTTAATTCGTGCCGATACTACAGGAGTGTCAGACAGATCGGTGAGCGGACTTCATGCAATGCAGCAATTATTCCGAGAGGAATTGGGAAACAAACAAGGACGGAAGATGCAGGTGTCAACTTGTACGACTTTGACTTTAGCCATAGTTAAGCACCCTTCTGACGGAATATATGTTGATTTTTATTTCACATTCCGTCTGAGGGGATTTAGTAATAATTACTTAGCTTTGTATACCACGCGTTCCTTGTCGGTCATCGGGAACCAACATTTTATTCCATTTGAGGGTGTATTCCAAGTCTGGAGATTACTAACGAGGGGTTCATCTGTATTATATTATTATTTTTCATGGTTCTCATCTGTTTGTCAGCAACGGTATTGCTCCCTCGTCCAAGTTGGACTCCAACAGCCTTATCGCAGGCAAACCCACAGATCAATGCTTGCAAAGGCTGGTTATCAACATTCAGTAACAGTGCTGAAATCCCGGGCGCCGGTCTCGCACTGGAGTAGCCGCGGGGACGACACCACTAGACCAAGGAGGACCAGGGAGGACATGAACAGCAAGGAAGCAGCAGTGGACAAGACGAAGACGGACAGCGATCAACGGACGACAGCAGAAGACGGCGACACACGACAGCGGGCAGCGATCGACGGACAACCAAGAATCCAGACGACGGGCCGCCCTTGGCGGGCCAACCCGCCTGGGCCGGCACGGGTCGAGATCTTCACGCAGGAAGATCTCGACGCCGAAGAGACGCGAGGCGAAGGGCGACGAAGGACGGAGACGAATGGATGGCTGGCAAGCGGCGCGAGCCGTCGCCAGTACAGGATACATGAGTAGATTAGGTGCTTAGCGGGCAGTTCCTGATTTGCCGCGGAGCACGCAGAGCTCGCAGCAACCACGGTGCCGGTCAGGTGCCGGTGATAAGGACTAAATACACAACAACCAGCAACAAAAGCCGCGCAGCAGCTCGCACGACACGTGCTTAACAGCGAGGCTCCTCCGGGTTCAGCACACGGGTATCTGCAGCCCCGTAAGGATCGTCGGTATAGGCAGCCCGCACGCAGGACGCTTGCAGCCAAAGAGAGGGTAGTTTAGCCCCCGGTATCGTAGCCCCCGGCGCAGCGTACCTGGCGATTCTACCTGGAGTCGAGCCCGGTTACATCAGCATTACACTAGGACAAGTCAGCTACCGACTGCGTGCGTGTGTAGTTAGAGTAGTGTACGTGTTAGGGCAGTTCGGTACTGTAGCCACCGGCGACTATCCTGTGGCAGGGACAGTCCGGCGTGACGTGCAGGTGCAACGTTAAAGGCGTGGGGTGTTAGTTGGTGGTCATACAGGGGCCTCCCAACACGGTTGGTTCCGAGGAGACGGTGACGGACGGACCTTCACGAGGCTTGGCTTAGTGGCACGGACCTCAGCCGCAGCGTGAAGGAGAGATAGAGAGGAAGAGGCAGAGAGGCAGTAAGGCAGAGAGGCAGAGAGGCTGAGAGGCAGAGAGGCAGTGAAGCAGAGAGGCCGAAGCAGGAAGCAGAAGGGAAGAAGCTGAAGCAAACCAGCCGTGTTAATTACACAGCAACAGCAGCAGAAGATGACCGCGAGATCAGACCGTGCGGACCGGCGCTCCAGAACGCCCGTGCAGCAGAAAACGCGATGACCGGCGGTGTTGCGCCTGAACACTGGTGACAGCAGAGATGACGACGACAAGGTGGAAGTTAGCAGCAACGTCAGGGTCACTGCCGCTGGCGGTGGGGGCAACCCGCACGACGATGACCCTGACGACGACGACGATTACTACAACGGTGGAGGTGGCCACAACAACGGCCGCAGAACTGGAGACGGCGGCAACGGAAGCGACGGCAGACCACCCGCCGATCGAAACGTTTCCGCGCAATCAGCAGGGCGAGCAGCGCTGAGTCAGCAGGACCACGGCTCGGGCCAGCAGCAAACACAGCCGAACGATGAGCTCGAGTCGATGGACTGGTGGGGAGCACTGACGCCGGGGCAGCAGCGAGCAATGATGAAGCGGTTTATCCTCGAACCGCCGGTCGCTCCAACGCCACCCCCAGCGCCCGTGGTCCTCACGACGACAGCGCCACCAGCTCGACGCGCCAAATGCAAGCAGCTGCACATCGACGACTGCAAGGGGACGGCTAGCGAGTCAGTGGAAGCGTGGCTGGCCACCGTCCCGCAAGAAGTCGAGCGACAGACGAGATTGGGCGGCGACACCTGGAACGCCGACGAACTGTTCTATGGAGCAACGGCCCACCTGAAGGGTGCAGCGGGCAAATGGTTCATTAGTATCTCGGAAAACATTCAGGAGGAGGATATGAATTTCGGGTACCTTGTCCGCAAAATGAGGAAGAAGTACGGCCGACGCGATAACACGTGGCAAATTCAGCAGCGCTTGGCGAAGCGCGTGCAGCAACCAGGTGAACGCTTGACCAGCTTCGCCGACAGTCTCACGGAGATTGGCTTCGGGAAGCGCGTGAGCAATGAGTCCTACGTGGAAGCATTCATTAATGGCGTCAACAACGAAGTGACAGCAACCCAAATACGTACCGCGGAGCCGCAGACACTGGATGAGGCCGTGCAGTTTGCCGTCGACAAGTGCGGCGAGTTCGGTGAAGGCCACGAAATCACGGACTGGCGGGTGGCCAACTGCTACCGCGAGGACCGCGAGCTGGCCGATGAGGAGCGACACAGGGGCGGCTAAGAAGAAGAAGGCGAAAACAGATGTGAGCTAGGGCTAGAGTTCGGGGTGATACTGAATCTCCACCAAGCTTCGACACGACAGGCCAAGCAGTTAGCGGATTGGATAAGAGCAGCAAGTGTGACCCGCTCTCATTCGCTGCCCTTCGCGCACTGATGTTGGTGGCAGGGATCACCAAAGACAAGACCTCCGAGAAACCTGCGAAGACCAAGGCCCAAGCCAGGACATGAGGAAGAAGGAGGTGTGAGCACGAGCGACGTGACAGCCGACGATGTGGGCGTCAGTGGCGATTCGCGGACGAGGATGAAGAGGAACAAGCGGAAGCGAGGATGCCTGAGGAGGATGGCAGAGGCTGATAGCGGGCGCAGAGATGCTGGCCCGTCACAGTTCGAGTGGTCAGCCCAAGGGGAAGAGTGACGGCCAGGGTAGCTGCGCCTGGGGAAAAGCGGCAGCAAAAGCGCACAAGCCCAGACCGGGGCGCCAGTGAGGGTGGCCGTCACGGCACGGGAAAGCGGCGCAGTGACCAGTGACGACGAAAAGAAGTCGGTGGCACAGGAACCGGTTGTGCTGGCGGACACGGTGCAAAAAGACGGACCCGACGGCAGCACGAGCAAGCGACATGCAGCCCACCGCGATGGCGGCGAACTAACGAGCGACGTGACACGACCTTTGACCGCCATGGAACGAAGAGCAGCTTGGATTAGTGATGGACGGACCACCGCGGCCAGGAGGCGGAAACGACGCGCCGAGAAGTACGTGGCAGCGACGCGTGGCCTTCTGGTGACGGAGTTCCGCGAGAGACGGGAAGAACGCGCTAAGGTGCTACGGGCGACTGTGCGACGGGTGATAGCAGACTTGCGGGAGTTCGACGACATCCAGCAGCAGCGACGACAGCGGCGTGACGCGCAGATAGCTGCTGCTGTGGTGCGGAAGCTGCAGGCTGCGTCGTTGGTGGCCGGACAGCGGAAGGTTACGCCATACCCTGATGCTGCGGTAGTGTCGGTCATGACGAGGGTTCCCGACGACACCAGACAGCCTACAAACGTAGCCGAGGTCGACTGGAACGCGCGGGCGCGACAATACGAGGAAGAAGTGCCAGTCCAGTTGGCGGAAGTGGGAACATTGGCCGAGATGCGGGCGGCTAGACGACAAGCGGTGAAGAAAGCCAAGCAGTATCGCCCCGTCCGACGTGTGAAGCGGTTGCAGCAGAGACAGGAACGAGTGAATAAGTTACAAGCAGCCCGGGAAGCAGGACAAGCTGCGCGAGCAGAGACCGACAGAAGAAGCGGCATCAAGCCTACCGCTACGAACGCAGCGGTTGCTACGGTGACGTGGAGCTCCGGCAAGGTGACGGTGGTGCCCCGTTGAGAGTGGCTCAGATACGGGCGGCTGGCAGTGGCGACCAGAGCTGCTTGCCCACCGCTCTGCTGGCGTTCTCGAAAACGCACACTCAAGAAGTACGACTGGACAGCTGCGCGCAATTTAGCGTGGCGGGCGTCGAGCTGCGCAAGTACGGCAGGTGTATTACGCGTGACGCGCCGGTGGACATTGTGGAGGGCTTTGGAGGCGGCACCAGCCGAGTGCTCGGTGTGTGGCGGTTCGGGGTACGACAGCGTACCAGCAGCGACTTACGGTGGATGCATTGGTGGTGGAAGGCCAGGCGGATGAGTTTTTGATCGGGGAAGATTGAATGGCCGTGCGCCAGATAAAGATGGATTTTGGCGCCAAGGAGCTGAAATATCGTGATGGTGACGGGCAGAAAGTGATCCTGCCTTTCACTTGTCATGGCGTGACGTCGTTGCAGCAAGCCGGCCGAGGTGGACCAGCCGCTGTGAGGTTGGCAAAGACGGTGAAGCTAACTACGAAAAGAGCGAATTGTAGCTCACCAGGAGCCACGCACTGACCAAGGTCAGCGTCGTTTTCGATGTCGTTGGAGAGGATAACCTCCCCAACACGACTCATGGGAACCGCGGATATCCTCGTGAGGGATGTTCCGGAAATGGTGATGGCGTACGAAGACCGCCACCACCTCCGCCCGATCCGAGACTAGGTCTCCCCATCTTGCCCTATGGGCTCAGAAGACGTTCCAGCTAGCGCGCCTTCGTTTTCAGGCTGTGCTTTCAGCTGAGGTTGAGAAGGACAGTCTTGAGTGTAGTAAGGAGTAGGAGGAACATCCGCGAGAGATGGTTGATACGGTGGTGACAGCCGCAAACCTTACTGCCGAGGAACTAGAGGAGCGACTGCAGTGGATGGCCAAGCTCTTTATTCACGCTGATGCTTTGGGCGTGCGATACGTGGCAGTGGGAGGCTTCCGATTGATGCAGAGTGCGTTTAGATAGAGTTAGGCAAAAAGCGAGGGCATAAACAGCAACTGTCCTTGGTAGACTTCATCGGACGTGCTTCACAAAACAGCAACTGTCCTTGGTAGACTTCTTCGGACGTGCTTCACGGAATGGCCAACTTAAATAGTTAAGCACTCTAGTTAGTGATATGCGAGGTATTTGTATCACTAAGCACAATTTAGAGGTCGGAGGAAGTTTTGACTTGGTTTTGCAAACCACGGTCATCGGGAGAGGAGTCTGTCAGCTCTTGAGAGAGGGTATCACTACGTGGGATACCACTTAGAAGAGGATTGTCTGCATTGACTATACGGTCATATAGTCAATACCCTCATTATTTTATTACCGACAGTACCCACTAAATTTCCCCGTTAAGAACCTTTGCTTTACTATTTCTGATATATGCAGAGTCCATACAAATGTTTATATAAATGTGTCGGCTCGTCGCATATACCCGTAGATTATAAATCGTTGAAGGGGTGGGATTTGTGGGTACTGTCTGTATGAGGTGCTGACTTTTTATCTGATTTTTTGCATAATTAAGTTCGCTTTCGGCACTAAGTTCGTCTTCACTTTAATTAGGTTCGCTTTTGGGCTTTTGTCGGCCGCGCTGCCTTAAAATGCGCCCTTTGTTAGCTTGGTACTGTTTCGCAGAGTATGGTATAGTTATACAGTACTACTAACTTTTATTTATCAGGATAAAAAAATATTAATGCAGCTTTGACGTGGATATAGATCGAGATACATGTTCAACAACCAGGTCATCGAGCGCGTAGCTAGTTGTCGTCCGACAGGATGGAGTAAATCATCTCAGCAATAAGCTTCACTGATTCCCGTGTTGGTACGTGATTCTTCATAGAAATCGTTATGGGTGATGTTCGCTCGATCTTCTCATCCAGACTTGTCGAAAAATACCATTCCACGAAGTTCGTGACAATGCTGTACACTTTCGTCAATCCTTCAACATCCGCGAGTGCTTCACTTCCAATATAAGCTTGAGCAAGGCCCTGCTGGATATCATCTCGCTTCGCCTCGACAACGCACACACGTTTGTCCCCGCGCTGAAGCACAAACTCAAAGGCTCCATCTCCGTGGACACGTTTCCCGACAACTGTTTCTTCGGCCAGGATTCGAACATCTCCATTGAACAGCGCACAGACACTTGCAAGCACGGGCACAATGAAGTGTAGTCGTTTTGCTTCTTTCCCAGTCACGATATCTCCAAATGCTTTAATCAAAAGAGGAAAGTATCCATGCACAGCATCAAGCATCTCGTCAGGAATTGGCTTCGAAGTCTGTTCATACTCGACCGCTGGCATGATGTTGTTAATCTCCGGGAACGACACGTAAGAGAAACCCGTGGAGCCGGCAGACTTCTTCGCTTTCCTGTTCTTATCGAGAACCTCGTTCAACTTGTCCCATCGTCTTTTGCGACTCGGATGCGGGGCTATTTCAGTGTCCTGGGCTTCGAGACCATCCCGGTCAACCACCACCAACACGTGGATCGTGTTCTTCGTCGGGGCACCTTTAAACAAGTCCACAATCTCGTCGGCTGGGTCCATTTCCACGTTCAGCAGTGCCTTCACTTCAGCAGGAATGCCACCACTTCGCATAGAAATCACAGCAGGATTCTTCGACGAGAGCCAGGCCTTGACCTTCTTCGCCAGGAAGAGCTGCAGGTTGTCAGCGTCGACATCTTGCAAGTCATTCTGCTTCTTCGCCTTGATCGCGTCCTTCAAGTCATCTACCGAGTCGCTCTCGTTCACACGCACAGAGAACGCGCTTCCTACCACACCAACGATCACACAGAACAACTTCACCATCTTTTCTCGAGGCGGCAGATTCTGGAATGAGGAAGAGGGAGGAGAGAATTTCTGGCGGACTTACCGTAAGTACTTAAGCGAAAATGAAGGCGTGTCACATAAACTTCCAACCAATGAGGATTTATCAATGTATTCACACGTATACCTATGGTATGAACAGCACAACGCACACTTAGTGGTGGCTGTAGACGAACGGACTCACGCCCTTCTTCTGGTCCAAATTCGCGAACGCGTGGTTCACATCGCGGTGGTTGCACTCGTCCGCGCGAACGCACTTGACCATGTCGTACACGGACGAGTCCTCCGGCAGCTTGTAGTACGTCTGCGCAATGAGTGGTGCCTTCTTCTCCTTCCACGCATCAAGATGGCCGTCCTCGATGTCCTTCAGCAGAGACGTGTACGTCTTCACGGCCTCCTCTTCGAGGTAGCCGACGAAGCGGTGGCACGTCCTGGGTGAAACTAAGTACGTGAGGAAGAAGCCGTTGAAGAAGACGCCTTGCGCGCCCACCACGAGCGTGCGGAAGAAGTAGCCCGGCTGCTTGATGTTCATGAAGATGAGCAAGTGCATGCGCTCGTTCTCGGCCTCCTCGAGCAGCGTGTGGATCCAGCCGTAGTCGCGCTTGAGCAGACGCAGCGAGCGCAGGTGGCGCAGCATGCCGCCCACCATGCCAGGCACGCCGGCCACGGACTCAAGGAAGAGGCAGCGGTTGAGCCAGTCCTTCTCGGTCATACCGCCGCCGGGTCCGCGGTAGCCCGACAGCACATCGAAACCCGTGCGCAGCGCCTTCACAGCCATGAAGGCGACACGTTCGTGCATCTTGGTGATGGGGTGGTGGGTCTGCTCCATAGTGGTGATCTTGGCGAGATCGTAGACGGCGTGGTTAATCGGGTTGTCCCAGATGGGTTCGCCGTTTTCAGCGTTGGCGTGGTGCGAGTTGGACTGCTTGAAGTGCGTGATGTAGGCTGGCTCGTTAGTGGCATCCGTAGGCTCCGTTCGAGAAGACTTGTCGGCGATTGCAGAATCTGCGCGGCTTGGTTTCACTGTAGCGGCGGTGGTCGATGAGAATTTGTGGGGAACCGGCGAGCTGAAGGGTTGGTGCTTGAGCACACCGAGTACTTGACAACGCCTGATGACCGTACGCTGCATCAGCCTTGAGGTGGTAGCGAATTGCATTCTCAGGATTTGAGATAGAGACTGGGGGTGTTTTGTAGCAGGAGGCGCTAAATTGAATAATGAGCAGCAAAGTGCAATGCTGGGTAATACCCCGTGGGTACGAGTCCTTCGCCCAAGCAGCAGGTGTCCGAAGATTCAGTCGGACTGGAGCTTTTGATTGTCGACAGACTGCTTCTCGATGTTGAAGCCATTCTGTGCCAACGTGTGGTCAGGATTTGGTTTGGCGCTGAGTATTCAATACAAGCGGCATGCTCGTGTCGCAACTTGACACCGGCCGTGCTGTTGAGTGACTTGTTGAATGGAGCATTGTTGACGAACCTGGGCAAAACGAGCAACAACACCAAAGACACGCAACAACAAGCTTGCTCTCTTTATGGTGCCTTTTCGACGGTGCTCCCTCAGAGCACGTTATGGCAAGGTAAGAGCAGAGAGCAGATGTGCGTCACCGCAGTGGTGCTTGGTGTCTTCGCAGAGCTTCCGCCTGATCCGACGCAGGAAGCACCACACCCAGCACGAGGTCGATCCATCCCTCATCCGCAGGTTGGACAGCCCATACGCGGTGCTGAATGCTACTAGTATCGCAGACCGCACGATAATTCGCGCAGTGGTGGGTGGAGCGTCGAGGCTTTGTCAATCGTCGTACATGTAGCGTTCCCTCGCTGTGAATTCAACAGGTTACACTGCTGACAAGACCAAGCCCCTCCTCGGGTTGGATACCGACAGCAGTCCTCACTTTCATCGCATAATCGCTACGCTTACGCGTTTTGCCTCGAGCTAGAAGACGTGAGGCCAGCAAGCAGGGCGCTCCGCTCCAAGCATCAGCACTGTTTCTGCTTGGGCCGTATCGCAATGTGACGACGACAATTAATCAGTCGCAAGTTCAAGATCTTGAAGTTTGCTTCAAGATCTCGAACTGAAGCAATTGACGATGTGAGCATGATTACAAGAGACCGGGCTGCGCTGAAGTCTGGTTTGCGTGCCGCGTCCTCAGCTTGAACTTTCACGTGTCTATAAGACCTGTTTCCGCTCTCTCCACTCGAAATTTCTGAAAGGTCAATTCTGCGTTTGCATGCTATAAGCGTTCGATATTAGTGACCTCAGGACAAAAACAGGTACGCAACAGCTCAGTTTTAGTGACGGCTTGTGCCAAAATCGCTGCGATCGGCACAAAAACATATCACAGTACCAGATAAAAATTATACGACAAAATAAACAATGAAGCACAAAGAATTTCATGATAGCGTATACTTTGACAACCTCTACACCCTGTCGAGTCGCACGCTGGTTTGGATCAAAGAAAGCTAAGAAGCAAGTAGGTTTGACTAAGGGTCATATCGTTGTCCATACAATGGAGGAACGAGGACCACAAGTGCAAACCTATCGACTACGCTGGACACGATCAGACAAGCCTTAGTGGTGGCTGTAGACGAACGGACTCACGCCCTTCTTCTGGTCCAAATTCGCGAACGCGTGGTTCACATCGCGGTGGTTGCACTCGTCCGCGCGAACGCACTTGACCATGTCGTACACGGACGAGTCCTCCGGCAGCTTGTAGTACGTCTGCGCAATGAGTGGTGCCTTCTTCTCCTTCCACGCATCCAGGTGGCCGTCCTCGATGTCCTTCAGCAGAGACGTGTACGTCTTCACGGCCTCCTCTTCGAGGTAGCCGACGAAGCGGTGGCACGTCCTGGGTGAAACTAAGTACGTGAGGAAGAAGCCGTTGAAGAAGACGCCCTGCGCGCCCACCACGAGCGTGCGGAAGAAGTAGCCCGGCTGCTTGATGTTCATGAAGATGAGCAAGTGCATGCGCTCGTTCTCGGCCTCCTCGAGCAGCGTGTGGATCCAGCCGTAGTCGCGCTTGAGCAGGCGCAGCGAGCGCAGGTGGCGCAGCATGCCGCCCACCATACCGGGCACGCCGGCCACGGACTCGAGGAAGAGGCAGCGGTTGAGCCAGTCCTTCTCGGTCATACCGCCGCCGGGTCCGCGGTAGCCCGACAGCACATCGAAACCCGTGCGCAGCGCCTTCACAGCCATGAAGGCGACACGTTCGTGCATCTTGGTGATGGGGTGGTGGGTCTGCTCCATAGTGGTGATCTTGGCGAGATCGTAGACGGCGTGGTTGATCGGGTTGTCCCAGATGGGCTCGCCGTTTTCAGCGGTGGCGTGGTGCGAGTTGGACTGCTTGAAGTGCTTGATATAGGCCGGCTCGTTCGTGGCGTCCGTAGGCTCTGGGTGTGCTGCTGGCTTAAGTGGCGTCGAGATTTTCCCTTGTTCAGCACTGGCAGCAGCAGTCGAGAAGAAGTGGGTCGTGACCGGAGAGACAGCAGCCGAGAAGCGCTGACGTTTCAGCATGCCGAGGGCTTGACGACGGTAGAGTGGATTCGTGGCTGCACGCTCCATGAACTTGGCGGTGGCGGCGTAGTGCATGGTTAAGGTGTTGGGGGTGTTGACTCGAAGGTACGGGCCTTGGAGGCGTTTGTTGTAGTTGTTGCTTGTGACTGGGAAGTCGAATCGAGGAATGAGCAAGAAATGGCAGCGTTGTGCCTGTATTGCTGTCGGTCTCTGCGTGTGGCCACCTGAACCGCACGCTTCAGCTTCTTGTCCCGCAAGTTCAGTGTGTACCTGTGCCACCTGGATTGGAGAGGCATGATCGGTAGGTATGCTTGCTTGCGCACGCGACGATGCAGATTTGCCCACCAACGGAATCGATAAAGCAGATGGCGGCGATATTGCGCCTGAGCTGTCGTCTCAAGTGCAGGCATGAGAAACTGAAGGTCAGGCGTGGCATCGTCCTGAAGCGTGTCTGACTTCAAGTCAAGCGACGTGGCGAGCCCCTGGAATAAGATCAAGATGATCACGCAAGTTGACATACAAATATCAAGTGATACCGACACCAAGCACCAAAGTTCCAGTAACAACATTTAACGACCTCGAGTTCCAGTCAGGTATTAAATATATGGTAGCGCAACGAGCTAAACTCTCGGTGCTTGAAGTCAGACATGGTCAGGCGTTGGAAGAACTCCATCGTCGAGGGCATGACATCACTGGGGACAGAGAGGCGCCTTGTATGGCGTGGATACGATCCGCCAAGCCTCGACTGTTCGAGTCCGTCACTTTTGAAATCTTGGCGAGGAGCTCAAGCCGCAGCAGAGCAGTAGCAGACAGTAGCAGCAGTAGCACTTCCAGTCATGACCGACCGCGTTGCCATGATGCGTGACAACTGGAACAAGTTTGCCGTGAGATTCACAGAGACGGCCAACAAACGCATGACCACGCAGTGCGCACACCACCTGCACTCGCACATGGAGCTGAATCGGGCTCAGAACGTCCTGGAGGTTGCTGCAGGTGGTGGCTTGGGCTCACTAGACGTCGCCCAGTACATGCTGGACGGATGTTCCAAGTTGTCTAGCAGTGTGAAGAGGACATTCACGGTCACAGACTTGTCCCCCGTGATGGTGGGGTTGGCGGAGAAGAATCTGAGCGGCGTCGCCAAGGGACCACTGCTCATCAAGTGCCAAGAAGCCAACGGTGCGGTAGTGTGCGCAATGTGCAGTCAAATGAAAAGGTTGTTCTGCTAATGATACGTGTGTGTAGGCCAAGATTTGACGGACATTGCGTCCGGCTCGGTGGATCGCTACATTGCTAGCCTTTGCCTTCAACTGGCACCTGACTCAGATGCGCTGCTCCGTGAGGCGAAGCGTGTACTGACATCGGACGGAATTGCTGGGTTCACCATTTGGGGGTCTCCTGAACGTAGTGGCAACTTCGTCATCAGCGCCGCAGCGAACAAAGAGTTGGGTCTTGAGGAGAATGCGGCGGAGCACTCCAACTTCAACATGGGGAGAGACCTCCCAGCTCTGCGTCAGCGTTTCGCCAACGCTGGGTTCACCAAGGTGCAGATGTGGCCCTTCCAGTGCGTGGTGGAGCTTTGGAGCGGCGAAGAGTTTGCCAAGTTCAATCAGGAGACGTTCCCACTGGAAGACGAACAGCTGAGGGCCAAGCGGTTTGGAATCGTAAAGCGAATGGCGGACGAGTGGCTGGCGAAGGGCACCCTATCGGCTTGGAGACCTACGTTATCCTAGCTGGGGTCTAGATCAAGAGCAACAGAAGTGTTTAACGACGAACTGCAGTTGCCACCGAGACCTGGAAGTCTTGGGCTGCACCTGGAACTTCTGGATTGTTGGCCTGTCCTGGTGTTGCCTTTCAGTGCTGGGTAACGAGATTTGCAAGCGAAGTGCGAGCCGCTTCCGATGGAGATGGCGTTGAATCTATCCAGGGGTTAGTAAGCAAGCAAAGCATGCGCTTCGCGTGTTGTTGGATGCAGGTCTTTCCGTGACACCCCTTCCGTGTGTTGTTGAATGAATTTTCTTCAATTCATCAAGAATCGTATGCTAGAGGTTTGTTTCTGTTTTATAAACTGTGTCAAATTGAATCGCACTGTTTATATATATAATATCAGAGGGAAGGCGAGAGGGATGTCATTCCATCCCGGCTTGGCTCATTCCGCCTCTGCAGATCTGCCGTGCTCAACCAGACGAGCGCCTGACCCAATTCGTAAGCGTGCCCGCTCGTGTGGATAGCCAATTGGCGACCCGTGTCTATGCCGGTAGATACCGCACCGACGCCGAAGTTTCGCCCCTGCGCCTGACCTCGGGTCGGCATACTATGCGCATGCGACCAATATGATTCTGAGCTTGCGTCCGCAACCCATCCGAGGGCGATAATGGCCCATTATTAATGCTGGTAATGGGTGTAGCGAGCAGGGCTCCAAATGCTAGGCAACACGCACACTTCGCGTGTCATCCTGGCGATGACTCACTGCCTCTACAACTTGTCAATGTGTTCCTGAGCAGGTAGGCCTCATGTATTAATCTGCCTCACGTGCTTGCAGCGAAGCAAGTCACTTTAACAAGCCGTTGAGGCTTGTCGTGCATCACGGCAAATAGCCACGCACACCTGCAAAGCAGAACAGCAATGCTGAACAGTGGATCGTCCGCCCAAGTCGCACCTGGCGGTAGACGAAGTGACTGAAATTCGGTGGTACGCCCCACCCAACAAAAACGTGCAATCCGAGGACAGACAACTTTGAAGTTGAGACTCGCCGAGTGCGAGTCTGACAAGGAGGCCTAACACTGCAGTTTGGGCCGTCATCTTCATCTTGACGGTCGTGTCTCCTTCAGACACGTCTCTCAGTCGTCGTCTATTCGGCATTTGCTCATTGTGCAAGTTCCCGTGCAAGCCTCAAGTGCGTCCCAACCCAAGACCAAGCTCAAACTCAAGACTCCTCCCAGCGTCATGCACTACGCTACGACTGCCAAGATGATGGAGCGCTCCTTCGTGCAGCAGCACTTTCGTCGCCAGACGATGGGCCTGTTCAAGCGTCAACGTGCTGTGACGCCAGTTGCCAGTGCCTACTTCATCCCGAGACATACCGTCCGCTTCGCCTCCACCGCTGCGGTCCACCCGCCCAAGCTTGACGAAACTGAACCGACCAACGCCACCAACGAGCCCGCCTACAAGGCACACTTCAAGCAGACCAAGAACGTCCACCCACTCGGCCCCGACACAGTCAATGGCGAGCCTGTGTGGGACAACCCGATCAACCACGCCGTCTACGACCTCGCCAAGATCACCACCATGGAGCAGACCCACCACCCCATCACCAAGATGCACGAACGTGTCGCCTTCATGGCTGTGAAGGCGCTGCGCACGGGTTTCGATGTGCTGTCGGGCTATCGCGGACCCGGCGGCGGTATGACCGAGAAGGACTGGCTCAACCGCTGCCTCTTCCTCGAGTCCGTGGCCGGCGTGCCCGGTATGGTGGGCGGCATGCTGCGCCACCTGCGCTCGCTGCGCCTGCTCAAGCGCGACTACGGCTGGATCCACACGCTGCTCGAGGAGGCCGAGAACGAGCGCATGCACTTGCTCATTTTCATGAACATCAAGCAGCCGGGCTACTTCTTCCGCGCGCTCGTGGTGGGCGCGCAGGGCGTCTTCTTCAACGGCTTCTTCCTCACGTACTTAGTTTCACCCAGGACGTGCCACCGCTTCGTCGGCTACCTCGAAGAGGAGGCCGTGAAGACGTACACGTCTCTGCTGAAGGACATCGAGGACGGCCACCTGGATGCGTGGAAGGAGAAGAAGGCACCACTCATTGCGCAGACGTACTACAAACTGCCGGAGGACTCGTCCGTGTACGACATGGTCAAGTGCGTTCGCGCGGACGAGTGCAACCACCGCGATGTGAACCACGCGTTCGCGAATTTGGACCAGAAGAAGGGCGTGAGTCCGTTCGTCTACAGCCACCACTAAGGGTCGTACTGCGTTCAACGTGGTCGACTTGGTGGATTTCCATTGCATTGGTAGTCGCCGTTCCTCCATTGGAAGTGGACGACGTGGCCCTTAGTCGAAGCTGTGTTTTCTTCAGTTTTCTTTTGCTTTACCATCATCAGCGCAGCAATCTGCAGAGCTTGTTGGCTTGCCAGGCATTCCAATACCATCCAGCATTTTGCATGGTGTTCACCACCACTGTTCATTCATGCGCGACGAGGTAGTTATCTGAGCTCTCAACTCGGTTAGAAACTCATTAGCGTGAAAACAGGAACGCAGAATACAAAGCCACATATGCCAGCCAGGCTCTGAAGTGCGGCGGCATCGTGTGCTGTTATAGTATAAGGAAAGGTTTCTGCTCCGCGATGAAAACAACTCAAGATTTAGGCGGTGGAGACCACAACCATCACGTCAGGCAGAGCCAGCAGCTTGAATAGGACAGAGACGTTACGAGGACTCGGCAAAGTTCAACAACAACCTGTAAACCGATTCCTGACCGCTCAGAGACTTGATATCTCCACAGAAGCAGCAGTTCCAGTCATGAGCGCACGAGTCGTCATGATGCGAGAGAACTGGAACAAGTTTGCCGTGAGGTTCACAGAGACGGCCAACAAACGCATGACCACGCAGTGCGCACACCACCTGCACTCGCACATGGAGCTGGATCGGGCTCAGAACGTCCTGGAGGTTGCTGCAGGTGGTGGCTTGGGCTCACTAGACGTCGCCCAGTACATGCTGGACGGATGTTCCAAGTTGTCTAGCAGTGTGAAGAGGACATTCACGGTCACAGACTTGTCCCCCGTGATGGTGGGGTTGGCGGAGAAGAATCTGAGCGGCGTCGCCAAGGGACCACTGCTCATCAAGTGCCAAGAAGCCAACGGTGCGGTAGTGTGCGCAATGTGCAGTCAAATGAAAAGGTTGTTCTGCTAATGATACGTGTGTGTAGGCCAAGATTTGACGGACATTGAGTCCGGCTCGGTAGATCGCTACATTGCTAGCCTTTGCCTTCAATTGGCACCTGACTCAGATGCCCTGCTCCGTGAGGCGAAGCGTGTACTGACATCGGACGGAATTGCTGGGTTCACCATTTGGGGGACCCTGAACGTAGCGGAACGTTTACCATCAACGCTGAAGCGAACAACAAGCTGGGAATCGACGAGTTCTCACACGAGCACTCCAATTTCATCATGGGGAGAGACCTCCCAGCTCTGCGTCAGCGTTTCGCCAACGCTGGGTTCACCAAGGTGCAGATGTGGCCCTTCCAGTGCGTGGTGGAGCTTTGGAGCGGCGAAGAGTTTGCCAAGTTCAATCAGGAGACGTTCCCACTGGAAGACGAACAGCTGAGGGCCAAGCGGTTTGGAATCGTAAAGCGAATGGCGGACGAGTGGCTGGCGAAAGGAGTCCCAATCGGGTTGGAGACCTACCTCATCCTCGCCAGAGGACCCCTGTCGACCATGTAGACGGTGGAGTACCATTTTTACTTAACCGAGAGTGTGGTCAGTTTCCCGTTAAAGTAGAAAAAGAACCACATTTCAAACTTCGACCTTCAGTCTCCGACACTGTATCTCCCTCTCATGTCTCCATCGCGTCGTGTCAACGCAATCAACCGCCACGTCGCGTCTCCCAGTGCGTCTCCCAGTGTCTCCAATATGTACAAGTCTCCCGTGACTTCCCACGTGTTGGACACTTCTCGAGGTCGTCCTGCCGCCAATGTCCACGTGGAGCTGCAGCGCCTCCAAAGCGGCGCGTGGATTCGCGTCAACGACGGACGAACCAACGACGACGGACGCGTCACCACCGACCTGGTGCCGGAGAACTCGGTCTTTGAGCCAGGCACCTACCGGATGGTGTTCCACACCCAGGAATACTTTGAAACCAATGGGGTTCTGGAGTACTTTTACCCGGAAGTGACCATCGCCTTCATCGTCAAGGACCCATCGCAGCACTACCATGTGCCGCTGCTCATCAACCCGTTCGGGTACTCGACGTACCGTGGAAGTTAAAAGGCAGTCATCAGGGACTTTGGTTCTTAAAAGGTTTAAGCACTTTGTAGTCTCTTTTCGGTGAATACACCTGGCCTAGCTGCTCTGCTCTTTGCAGTAATCAACGCCATGCTCGGAAACGTAAACTCAAGCGACTTGCGGCTTGGCGAGGACGATGTACGTCTCGAGACCGATGGGGAAGCCTTGCGCTAAGAACTCGTTGGCTAGTCGCGTCGCCACGCTGAACGCGCGAGCACGTAGCTCCGTGTCGTCACTTGGAACAGTCTGCTGGCAGAAAAACTCAGCGAAAGCCTCACCACTCCACAGCTCCAGCACACACTGGTAGGACCAGATGCGGACGTTGGGAAACCCCGCCGCCGCGAATCTGGCGCGCAGTGCCGGGAGATCACGACCCAAAATGAAGTTGCGGTCGTCCGAGCCACCCTCCAGCTCGATTTCACGTTTGATCGCGCTGCTCAGCGTCATCTTGCCGCAGTGTTCGGGTTTCCCCAGATCGTGAAGCCTGCCAGTCCATCGGCAGTGAGCACGCGTTTCGCTTCGCGCAGCATCGCGTCCGGATCGGGGGTGAGCTGAAGGCACAAATTGGCTACGAACCGGCTAATGGACCCCGAGGCCACATCGGCCAAGTCTTGCCCTGAAAAAGGATAAAGCAGTGATCGGTTAGCTCTTCTGAAGGTCGTTAGCCTGAGCTCTACCATTGCATTGCATCGCACCGTTAGCTTCTTTGATTTGCACGTCGACGGTCGCACTCGCTGCAGCCGCTGCACTCGCCAACGTTTCGCGTGCCATTTCGACCATCACTGGAGACAAGTCCGTCACTAGCAACGTTTTTGCGGTTCCTCCTTGGGCTTCTTCGTGCTGGAGATGCGCTGGAGAATATCCAGCGAACCGATTCCTGCCCCCGATGCCACTTCCAGCACGCTCGATGCTGAGTCCAGCTGCATATGCGCATGAAGTTCTTTTGCACATTGCACGGTCAGGAGCTTGTTGGACGTCTCGGTGAAACGCGGGGCGTACGCGCTCCAGCGATCGCGGACTTGCTCGAGCGTCGGCGTGTTCAAGGCCATGTCTTTCAACTAGGTTGCTAGTGGATACTTCAAGAGTGAGGAGGCCTGTCCCATCCATTTCATGGAAGTAAACTGCCACGCCTGACCTGCTCCATGTCTTTGAGAGGGTTGTCGAGCTGATCAGCATCACCACGAGACTGCAAATGACTAGGAGTTGTCCAGCACGTGCTATTTGTTAGTCTGCATGTCATCATCCTCCAAGGTAGCAACCCCAGCCAGATCATCAGGTAGAATCGGCGCTTCATCCACCACCGGGTCAGGATCGTCAAAGTCGCTCAGCGCAGCTTCAAGGTCTGGTTGCTGCTTGCGCTGGTTGTTTTCGACACATCTGCTGATGATCTTCGTTCTAAGCGGCATTTTGTTGGGCTTCTGTTCGTACTTCTGCTGTTGTACATGTTGTGACTTGTCAAGTGAGATTGGCAGACTCTGCAGCTTTGCCGTTCTCAAGACCCGCTGGCGGGCAGGTAGTTTTTGACGGGACGTTGGCTGATTAAAAACTTCAGCAACCAGTGCTTCTTGGTTGTTAACCAAACCATTCGACTCTGCAGCCTTCAATACTGAGGAGGCCGACGTACTAGAGGAAGGTCGCGAAAGGGATGGCAGCTTCGAGGACGCTTGAATGCTGCTGACAGGTGCCGAGGCTTCTTGGACTTACATGTTGCAAAGCTAGACCCTCTGGCTGCAGTAGGCGAATTTGAAGAGCTGTCACCTGGTGGCACTGGAAGAAACTTCTGGTAATACGCCAGCTCACTCTTTGCCTTTCCAGTCTCCTTCGCAACTTGGTCTTGCGCAGCAACAACTATGCAGTTAAAGGCTTCCAGGTCTGCCTTGGTTCTTGCGTCGAGGGCAACAGTCTCCGGGAACAAATCCTTGTCCGTACTAGTTAAAATGTTCACTGCGTCTCCTTCTACGTTTGTACTGCTTTGCGATGTTCGTCGACATCGAAGCCTCATAATCACTTCTCGAGCCTCGCGTTGAGATTGCACCTCAGTAAACGAGGGGCGGGGAAGCGGAGCGACGTGCTCGGTCGATGAAGCAGCAGCATTTACTTGAGGCAGTACGTGGGGACTTGACTGCCGTTCAATTGATGAAGGCCGAGGCAGAGGTGGCAAAGACTCGATTCGTGGATTCATAGTGTCCAAGGTATTGTTGCCGTCTGATGCAAGCAATGATGCGCATATTGTATGCCTAGGTCGTGGACCCGAAGTCGCCGTTAGTAGCTTGGCTTGTGGCTTGATCATAGTGAATGACTTCAGCGGCAGGGTTTTCACCTTCGGCATAGAGACTGGAAAAAGCAAACTGGAATTTTTTCGTGTTCCCGGGCTGGTGGTGCTTCGCTCTTCCAAGCCTCCAGACGAATCACAAGCTTGCACAGTCTTGTGTGAATGACAACTTGGTCTTGAAAGTTGTCCCATGCGTAGTCACTCTCAGACGCCACTGGCGGCTTAAACCTAACTGCGTAAGTCCGTAGGGAGTCGACGTTTAGCAGAGACTTGAGTAGAGAAGGTGATGTTGCTAGCTCAGACGATCGCAGCTCAAATCGCGACGTGGCCGGCGGCGAGATAATGATCGGAATACAAACCTCTTCGTTCAACGAAGTATTTGCATCCTCCGCGTGGCGCTCATATCCACTTTCCAGTGTCAATGTAAGCACTTGCGTTAGGTTTTCCTGGGATTGCTAACTTGACAAGACGAGTCAGCGAAAGTGGTTGGTAGAGACCGAACACGCTGCTTATGCTTCGTGCTTACCTCGTGGTAGTTCTCGAAGCACAGCCGACTTCGCGACGCACGCAGCGTGCATTCCTTCTCGTTAAGCAAGAGCAACGCGAAGACAGGCTCATCGCCGCTGTCGCCGATCGCTGCCATGCTCGCTGCCAGCAGTGCCGACGCTTTACAACAAACGAGCGTTATGCTTTTAGAGACGATGTCTTCCGCAAGCCCCGCTGAAAATAAGTCGATCATGCACGCTGCAACCACTTGGAAGCTGCAGCTTACAACTAGTCCTTGAGTCAGGCGAGAGGCAGCCTTCCTCCAGCAAGACAACTGGCCACACCGCAACACGCGCGTCTCGATAAAAAATTATAGCGAACGTTTCGGTATCGCCCTTCCCTGCTGCTTCTGCTGCCGTTCCGGGCGCCGCGATGAAGCTGATCCACACCTCCATTCAATGCCCTTGCTAGCTCACTGCTGGTTTAAAACAACACGTCGTAGTGTTGATAGGACGCTGGCGCGAGGTCACGCTGGACTCGATAAAGACTTCTCCGACGTCATGCATGACATGGAAACCGTTTTAAAGGCCGAAAGGAACTATTGGCGCGGACCGTTGCGCTCAACGCCTCGACGATTTTAGAAGACAGGCCAGCGCCATGAGCAATGGTGAGACCGCCATGCTGCTCGTGGAGCAACGGATCAGCTAGCCTGGCATTCCTCAATCTGCGGGCACCGAGGCATCTCCACCAAATAGACCCTCAATCTCTTTGCCGCACAATGGCCGATAGTTTTCCGCTTTCGTTCCCTGCAGTACAAAGTTGTGCACAGGCAGCTCGCACGGGACCCAAAGTCGTCCCTGGTGTCCCAGTGTCGGCCTGGAAGCAGGCCGACAAGGTGATGCGGTGCGGGATTTGCGCCAAGAAGTTCGGCCTTCTCCGCTGGAAGCACCACTGCAGAGCAGTAAGTGAGATTTGAGTGTTCATCACTCTCGCTTGAAAACATTCATGGAGCTCACCTCCTGTTGATGATTGCAGTGCGGAGATATTTGCTGTCGACGATGCTTGGGCTTCTGCTTGGTGGACGTCCCGGAGCAAGGTGTGGACTTGGCGTACACGTGCGCCCGGTGCGTTCAGAAAAACACGACCAAGAAAGCACTTGTCGGTGACGTCAACTGGCCTTTCGCCGAGGACTCGCAGGGCGGCAGACTCCACCCAAGTCGATCAGCCGATTCGATCGCGACGATGGCGATGAGCGATTACATGCCTTCACCAACTCCCGTCTCTCCATACTCGTTTGCCTGGTCGCTCACACCATCCGGATCGTCGCCCAGGAGTGCACTCGAGTACGACGTGGTCGTGAGCCAGTATCGCAACCAAAACTCCACTCGGTTTGCTCCTTGGTCATTGACTACCTCGAGTGTGTTGGCGGGGCGATCGTGCTTGTGCAGGGTCCGCACCTTTGGGTAATTGCGCACAAGGGTCTTCGCTCACGAGTACTGCGCGACCCCACATTCCTCTCCATCTGCAGTCGCGCTCTCAACTCCCAAGCAGCTTTCACGGTTCCTGGCCACGCCGCTTGCTCTTCGCCAGTCTCCATGACCGATCCGAACACGTTCCAATTCTTCGGAGTATCTCCACTCTTTGACGTTCGCGAGTCATCTGGACCAGCACTCGGGTGCATCGTGGCACTTGACAATCGCCCGCGCAATGTCGCCACCGCCGCAAAAATGGAGACAACCCTGGAGAACCTCGCAGACCACGTCATGGACCTGTTAGCGGAGGAAGAAACGATCCTGCGAATCTACGCCTCGGGCGATTTCAAAATCTTCGCCTCGAATGCCGTGGACGCCGCGCCGAGAATTACTCCTGCAGCATCCTTTGACGGGTTTAGCTCCGGCTCCACCGTAGCATCGGGCTCGCTCTACTCGTCAACGCACACAACACGACCTCGCCGATCGAGCAGCTTTGCCTCTGCTGAAGAGTTCTTCAGTCGCAGCGCCAACCGTAGCGGTAACATCGCACCGTGTCCGAAAGCCGATCTTAACGACAACAACCTGTACACACCCCGCAACAAGAAACAGCAGAGAAACTGCCTACGCAACTCGCGTAGCGTATCCACCCTGAAAGCAGCATGAGCGACGATATACACCACCACCCTGGAATAAGCAGCGCTTGCTTCTCCTTGTACTTCATTATGCCTCCGGAGGCCAGCAAGTCATTGCGTATACTGTTGCAAACTACTTGCGTAAATAATATTATAACGATTCCACCATGTATGCAGCATGTCATCTCCCTCCTGCAATAATCCTATCTTGCTCACCTCACTGCTCGTACCCCATATCCCGCTGATATAAGGCTCTATCACGCGCCGTCGGACGATCAGCCAACCAGTTGCCGCTGCTCGTCCGTCGGGCAAACTTTTTCTTCTTCCGCACGTCTGTCGGCTCAAAAATGGCCTCCAGGTCACAAGTGTCTACGAAATCAGTGAAAATCGATGGCGATGGATCCACAGCGTTCTTGCCAAACTGCGAGTGCAAAATCTTGTTCAGGTGGTCCTTCTGAGCCCACTTCGGAACTTTTTTCTTCCCGTGACGCCCAGAATCCGAGTCGCTGCCGTCACTATCCGAGGACTCAGCATTGTCCGACATCTCATAATTCACGATCTCGGGCGAATGGCTTTTCGGTGCTTGTTTCGCAGACACGACTGGAGTTGTCACGGGCTTAGGAGCAGGCTTTAAAACAGGTTTGACCGCTGACTTTGCAACTGGTTTAGACGCTGGCTTTGGAATTGGCTTGGACGTGGGCTTTGGGGCAGGTTTTGCCGCATCAGACGCGCTTGCCAGCCTACGATGCTTGTGGTGTGCTGAAGGTGCAGTCGTCGCCGCTGATTTCGATGTATGAAGCCCGGACTTCTTTTCAGCGGCAACCAGTGCACGCTTTTTCTCCAGCCCTGCACGCATCTCCTTGACCCTTTGCTGGCGCCTTCTCGCCAACTCAGCCTCACGCTTCTTCCGCTCGTTCAACCGTTCTTGCTCCCGCCTCTCTTGGGCGTCCTTCTCAGCCTTCTCCCTCAGGGCAGCAGCCCGTTTGTGTTCATCCAGCTTCTTTCTCAAGGCTGCCTTGCGCTTTTCCTTTTCTTGTCGCTTCTTCTCCTCTAACAACCGAGACTTCTCCGCCAACTTCAGCGCGTTGACAACTGGTGCACTACGCGCATTGCTATCGCTCGGAGTATCTTTTACCAGCAATGTTGTGAAAGAGTGCAGTCCACTTACTAGGTTCGTTAAGGGTCTGCGACCATCGCTGGGAGCTGGCGCAGTCCCTGCCTTCAATGCAGCTTCCACGATCGATGGTTCAGAGATTGACGATACGGTCGACACAATGGAGTCCCTATTTACCGGAGGTGCAGCAGTCTGCATCAGCCTGGAATCGGCCTTCTTTGTCGTCTCACTTTCATCCTTTTCCAAAGTGATAGTCGGAGCGACAGACGGCACCTGCTTAGGAAATAGTGATTCCTGCTTCGAATGCATTTCGGTATCCAGACGCGTTGATGTCGATTCCGTCAATGAATTACCGATGGGCGGTATAGACTTTGCGGTGGGCTTGTGAGATCTTGCTTCCTCAACTTGATCCGTATTAGCAGCGACTGTATACGTGGACCGCGCAGCTTTAGGCCTATGCAACTGGTCTTCGTGAGCTGAGGCGAAATTAGAAGTATCCTGCTCCTCCGGTGCCAAAAGCGCAGCCCGTTCAGACCCCTTCTCTATGGATCGTACCGCATCAATTCGTGTAGCTTCGGACACGTCATGACTCCGAAGTTTCTCGTCTGACGCTGAAGTGGCTGAAGGGGTTGTATGTGACCTCGAAGAGTCTGTAACTTCGTTGGGAGTGGCATGGCGAGGCTTACTGCTCACATCGTGGAGCTCCGACACATTCGCGGAGGACGCACTGCTACTTTCTGTACTAACCGACGACTCTGGGGTCTGCAACGCAGCTCCTGACCACTGTTCATCTGCTTTGGACTTGCTAGATGATGACGAAGGTGTAATACTCCTGGAAAATTTCTCACTCGACGAAGTTTGCAGCGCGAGCTTTTAGCTGGTCGTGCTTTGCCCAAAAGCGTTAGTAGCCTTGGCTTCTTCGAACCGCTTTTGTGCTGACCGCTTCGCAGCAAGACGAAGGCGCTGGGCCTCGCGTGCGACGCTCTCCTGAAATTCTCGCTTCTTGCGCTCTTCCTCGGTCTCATTTAGAGGAATTACTGGTGCAGGCGGTTCCGCAGCAGGATATACCGAGGAAGATGCAACAGTCACTGGTGTGCTCACGGACTGAGGTCCATCCTCAGCAGCTTCCGGTATTGATTCTGATCGAGCACGCTTGCTGTCATCTTGTGGTGTTTGTGCATCAAGAGTAGGAACCTTTTCTGGGCTGGGGTCTGGTTGGATGGAATCGGTTTGAGAGCTTTCAATGATCGTGTTCACCAAATCCGTTGGAGCAAAACTGACCTTCCGAGAAGGATCACGTGTAGTTGGGGCCAACGATGAAGCCTTGCGCAGGATCGACTTTCGTTTCCATGAAAGTGGACTTGACAATTCCGTCGATCCACTGACTTGCAGCGACTTCCGCGCCAGCTTCAGTTTCTCTGATGCCGCTGGAATGACGCCCACCTGCGGCTTAGATCTACTCAGCAGCACGGACGATGCCGCTTCTCTCGCCCTTGTCGTGGCTGTTACCTGTGTTACCTGTGTACGCTCAGACGAATGCATCGTTAACTTTTGTTGCACGGAGGACGGATCTGTAGGTACTTCCACAATGGCAGATTCCCCAGCGATAATATCCGTGTCAGCACCGTGCAACAGGGAGCTTCTTCTGTTCTTGCTGTGCTGCTGTAAAGTTCTCCACCACTGTGTTCTTCGTCCACAAGATCTACAACGTGTTTTTCTTCATCCACGTGATCCACAACGTTACCTTCATCCACAAGGTCCATCGTGTGGACTTCTTCATCCACAAGATCCACATCGTCATTAAGGTTTTCGCGTTTCGGCACCGTCGACTCGCCACTTTCCTGTTGTGCAGCAAGCCCTTTAGCACTAGGCGATGCAACGTTGCTTCTCTGAGAGCTGCTCGGAGACTTGTTGGACCCGACGCTTTCTCGAACAATCTCATCTTCGGCGACCTCGTCGCTTCGCGCTCTTGCTGCGTCACCTGCCTGTGTCTCCCCGTCCGTTTCTCCGCGCCGTCCCCTTCTGCATCCTGCTCGCCACTCTCCTCCTGTTCCTGTGGGATGTCGCCCAGTTCGGTATGTTCCTCCTCCAGCGCGTCCAGCAGCCTGTCGCACAGCACAGCCTTCAAGCCGCTCGTCCGCAGCCCGCGCTTCTTGAGCTCGCTCGGAGCTCCGCCACTTTGAGCTTCCCAGGGTCTGTGAGCAGCATTTCAGCAGGCCGCGGCCGCTTGCGCGACTTCTTGTTGGCCTCCCCGGCCGTCTGGACGTACTGCGGCTTGGCCCGCAGCCGCATGGATAGCCGGATCTGGCCTCTGTAGGAGCTTCTCCGTCTGCCAGGGGCTCCGCAGCCTTCTCTGCTTGTTGTTCCTCCACCTTCTGCTTCTTGTGGGCGCGCGTCACGTCCACGTCGTCGCTGCTGCTGTACATGTATTTAACAGTAAAAAGCGACACATTGTAAGGCCCACCTTTCTGTTAAGTCCGCATACAAACTCCTAGATACGCACCTCGGGAAGGGCGCGGCCACCGGCCCTGAGAGATCGAAGCGCGTCTTGAGCTCCAGCGAGCGCGAGATCTGCGCCAGCTCGGCGCGCAGATGCGACACATGGAGCGCGTGGCGCTTCTCCAGCGCGCTCCAGTTCTCGCGCGCCAGGCTCTGCAGCTGGCTGCGCACGTGCAGCACGGCGTCGCCCATGCTGCTACTGCTGCTGGTCTTTCCGTGAGTGAAGAGGCCGAAAGCCCGCGCTTTTGAGTTTTTAAACACAAGGGCCTAGTTTACTGGGAAAAGGTCCTGAGTTAAGTGTTTGAATAGGCAGTTTACACCTACCCCCAATCTGTGAAGCATCGGATTGACTACGAGGAGGTGCCTAGATTAGGATTTGATCGTGAAGCCATGTCGAATTCAAAATGACACGACCATGACCAGCATCATGATGAAAGTCAAAATCCGAAATGAACATTCACATGCCAACCGCTAAAGTTCGCTTACTGCGCTCGTCCCAGCGTGGTCTGCTCTGCTTGCAATGCATTGTCGCCCCACCCGCTCCCGTCGCTCCTGCGCGTCAGTCTGCACCCGCCTCTCGCGTCTGCAGTCCGCCCCTCCTGTTGCTGTCTATTTACTAATAGTCGTCTATGCGCCGGCACCTCGGGAATCCTGCTGCCTCTGTCGCTCCGTCTGCTAATACGTCCGCCGAGTTCCTCCTCAGCACGTCTTTGTACTCCGCTGATCACGAGTTCGCACCCTCGAGACTGCCCCTCGTGACATCCTTGCCCGATTCCAAAGCCAGCAGTGCTACAGAATGGAGCACGCGCTCTTCTTGGGCTTGGGCACCTTTTTCCGACGGACTTCACGCACGAAAGTCTCGAACACCGCCGTCACGTTTGCTCCGGTCAGCGCGCTAGTCTCTATATAGCGCGCGTTGTAAGAATGCGCTATCCGCCTGCCTTCCTCGGTGCTCACTTGGCACTTGCTCGGGTCGCGGTCCACCACATCCTTCTTGTTGGCGACTAGAATGATGGGAGGCAGTGGGCGTCGACTCTCGTTGATTTGAAGATGCAGGTCGAAGAACGGTTGCAATTCCTGCAGGTTCAAGTAAAAAATGTGGGCACGATCCATAGACGTCAGTTCCTGCAGCACTCCATGCGCCTAAAAATGTAGAAGCAACAGGTATACGCTTACATGAAGGGAGATCCTTGAGTCCATACTGTACACAAAAACATATCCATCCTTGTCCATCATCCACTGCCCTCGGAGCGACTCGAAGTCCTGCACCACGAGCAGTCCACAAGTCATCCTGAGTAAGTGTATCTACTCCCCGCGGGATCCACAAAGACCCGCAAATCACTCGGCAACGTACATCCTGCCCCGCGGTATCCAGAATCTCGAGCATGCACAGTCCATCGTCCACGGTAATGGCTTTCCTGTAGGCGTCCTCGATGGTCGGGTCCCAGTCCTTCACAAAGTAGTCCCTTACGAAGCGCAGCGTGAGGGCGCTCTTGCCGACACCTCCCGATCCCAGCACCGACATGTGGAAGGTCTCCTGGCCGTTGGCAGGTCCTGCGAGTCAGAAATCAGATGCGTCAGTCCTCCACCACGGTCGTCCACTTCTTCTCTCCACTGCTCTCCGCACCCAAAGACTTGTAAAAGGCCTCGCCCTGCGAGACGTAGAGCGTGTCGTTGTTCTGCAGCTCGTCCACGTCCGAGATCTCGGCGCCGCTCGCCAGGAAGAGCCGCTTGGCCCTCACGCCGAGCTTCTTGCTGGCGACCTTCTTGAGTCTGGCGATATTGTCCCGCGCCTTGAGGTTCATCACCTGCGAGCACGAGCACGAGCACGAGCGTCAACGGGTCTCCCCAGTCCCAGAACGTGTCTCTCTCTCTCTCTTAAGTCCGCACCTTCCCCTCGGAGCCGGCTTCGTTGCGGTAGATGAACAGCCGCATGTCGGAGCTCATGACGCCGCTGGAGCGAGCGCGACGCTGTCTGTCTGTCTGTTTGCTACGTCTACGCCGCTGTACGCCGCTGTCTGTCTACCTGCCTATCGGAGCGCGTCCGAGTTCTCTCCGCCTCGCACAACGCACAATTGAGCGACCTGATGGCCCCCCGATTGGCCGAAAGGGGGCATGGCAGTAATCGTCGGGGCTATGCCAATATTACACCTCATCACGAGCTGTGATTCGTTGTAAATGAACCTGAAAACTCGTTGATTTGCTGAAAATACCGATGAAGCTACGAAGATGACCATAGGTGCGGCGAGAATTCGCAACGCAGCCTGACGCAGAGTGGGACCAAGGCTGGGAAAGGCTCGACGTAGCAGAGACGGTGAATGTTTTGGGCCCGAGAAATGGCTCAACAAGTTGCTGCTGCAGCAGTGGCCGACGATGGATATTTTCCCACTCCAAAAACCTGCATTCTTTGTACTGTAGCTGATTGAGCTGAGTTGGCATTGACGCGCGTTCACCCAAACTCAACCGCTGTCGCCAGCGATACTATTACCAGCTGGACGCCGTCTCTAATGACATGACATTCAAACACCCTGCATTCTTGCCCACACACGGCAACAGCCGCCAACAGCACGGACGTTAGCTGCTGGCTCCATGTCGTCCGAAGGTCGCTGCAAGAGATGGCTACTTAAGGAGAGAGAGAAAAGCCACTTTTCGCCTCCTTCTTATCCGACACTTGGGGGAGAGCCGATACCCCACGTTCAACTAAACCGGCGAGCCCCAGCCGATCCTCTCGCCTTACTCGACGCTCCGCCGCGCTCCTCAACGCTCCATACGCCATTTGTCTCCACCGGACTACCTGACTCGCGAACCTTTTCCGACGCGGATCTTTCCAGCGCGCGACTGGTCACCAAGTCAAGTCAGTCGCTCTGCCGCAGTCTCCATTAAGGAGCGTCGGCGATAGTTAACGAAGAAACCGTATACAAAGTCACACACAATACAGAGACCCAGACGTCATGCTCGACCTGCAGGAGCAGGACCGGCAGCCCATCGCACACCGGAGACACAGCAGCTCGCCAGTCAAGTCCCCGGCCCGGCGGAGGCTGCCGCTGCACTCGGCGCCGGTCGAAGAAGTGGGCGCGCCCGCCGTGTGGATTGCGCCTGACTGGGCCACGCACCCGATCATCGAGAGCTTCTACGGCCACGCGCGGCCGCGAGCCCGCGCCAGCTCCTTCTACGAAGTCATGTGCTCGCCCAGGAACGCCACGACCACGACCACGCTGGGCGAGAGCTGCTGCGGTTACAGCTGCAAAGCTGGAGACGGACAGGACGAGAGCAGGCCAGTCGCCACCAGTCGGACGCGCCGTCCGTTCGGCTCCTTCGCCTATTCCTGCACCACCGACACGAGCGAGGAGGCTGCCGGCCCGGCGGACAGCCCGCTGTACGACCGCCCGGCAGTGATGGGCCTCAACGCGGCAAATGAGCAGCACAACAGCAGCACGGGCGACATGTGCAGCGCCTCAGGCTTCGCCAACTGGAACAGGATGAGACGTACTATGAGTCTCGGTATGGGGCTGGTGCCGGTCCCGCCGGAGCACCATTTTGACCGCGATCGAGCGTCCATGCTGGAGAACCCACAGGCCGGCGGGCTCACACTTAGCATCAGCTTAAGCGCGGGCGCGTCGTCGCTCTCCGACCTGGACAGCTCGGATCGACCACATTCACCCCCAACGACAGCCAGGTTACGCGTCAAACTGCTGGAGAGCTTGCGAGATATGGACGACAGGATCGCGGAGGAGCACAAGCGGCTGGATCAAGCTCGGATCATAGCGAAGAAAACGGCCTCTAAACGACCAGCAGCTCCGGGTAATGTGATGTGGAGTCTGTTCTGTGGCGCACGAACAGCGGAAGCTTCACAAGCGGATGGCTTGGCATTCTTGACTGAGAAACTAGGTGTTGCCGTCTCAAATCGTGCTTTGAATCAGCTTCAACGTCACCGACGACACGTCCGTGGTATCTTGCAAATCGTGACTGCACACAACCCAGACTTAGAACTCACGGAGCGGCAACTCGACTCGTTCGAAGCTGCAGACGCCATGCTGGCTAACGACATTAAGTACAACGTGCTCTACCAGCAGCACAAACTTCTAGTCACAAGCGCGAAACAGCGGCGACGCGCCATGGCGACCGCGAAACTTAACAACGGCAGCGATTGCTTCGAAAAGCCGCACATAAAGAGCACCATGCTGTCTAAGCTACTGGAGGCCGTGAGTTGGTACCGGCTTGTGCAGCGAAACGCCCGGGAGGAGTCTGCTTCGAGCTCCGTGGGATCAGCATCGGTTCCAGGGTCCGCGGCTTCGTCTGCCCCCAGCTCGACAACCAGCGGTGCTAATGGCTTACAGGAATTGCAGGTTGAAAAGATCTTAGATGTTTTGGCCGGTGAGGAGTTTTACTCCGACTACAACGAGCTTATGTGTCAACCAGACTGGTGGGAGATTGCGCAGGCTCACTTTGAAAACCTTATTTTCTCGTCGAAGAATTCGCGTATCTGCCAGTGGGTGTTGCAATTATCGAAGGACATCGCAGCTGTAAGTTACGAAGAGCTGGAGGACATCGAGGATAACGGCCGTCGCTCTCGAACGAACTCCGTCGCTGCTACTGGCGTCCACCACAAGAATCACGCCCCTCAACAGGCCTCGTGGACAAAGGACCCACCGCCTGAGCAGATCTTAGACTTTCTGGACCGATTGACAAGCCGTGTGCGCCGCGAATTTGACGTGCCTTCGGACGTGAGCAAGAGTCTGCACGTTTTTATCCAGCGCACTGTGTTTCCACGCATTGCAATGCTTTGCTTCAATCAGAGAGCAACTCGTGACTGCCAGAGGAAGGATAAATTGTGGCGCAAGAAGTGCTCCGAGTTGAGTGGCTTGCCTATGGAAAACCTGGGTGTTTCGCCAGATCTGGTAGCCAAGATCCGCTCGAGTTTGCCCAGTCACCGCATTCGTGGGTCAACTGGTAGTGGAAGCAATAGTCCGTGTCAGCGGAAAGTGTTCCTCGTGCGAGCAATCGAGGCTTTCAACGGAATGGAGAGTGTTGTGCCCTGCGATTTGTTGGAGGAGCTCATGCATGGTGTCGTCATTCTCCACCACGAGGCCGCACTTGTTTTGGGTACGACACAATTCTCGGTGGAAACTTTTTCCCGCTTTTGGCGTACGTGCTTGTGCACTGCCGACTACCCCTCATCCATGCCCAGCTACATCTTTTGGAGAATTTCGCCATCACGGCTGATAACGCGAACGGCGAGGAATCGTACTACGTCTACTGCGTACACGCCGCCGTAGAGTACGTTTGCAACACGGCAGGCCTCGGGACCATCCCGAATGCTGCTGGTCCCATGAGCACCAGCTCCAGTGCAGTATCGACGCCAGGCGGCATCACATCCGTTATGCCCGTGACCAACTCGCCTCCAAAGGGCCATACTGCCTTCTCCCTCAATGGCGATGATGAAAAGAACATTTTGCCGCAACTTGAGGTGAAGGTGGGACCGGTCAGTCTCGACACCAGTAAAACTGTCGCAATGGAGTGGCTGAAGGAGACGGGAGCATCTGCGATTAGCTAAGACCCGTGCGCCTGGAAATGAACAGGCAACGGGAGTAGTTAGGAAGGTCATCGTGATGCGAAATGTTTTATTTAAGTTGCGTCCAGCTTTGAGAGGATCAGGCAAACAAAATCCGCTTAGTGGGGCTTCGGTACATGGCCATCAACGTAAAAGTTGCGCGTGGCTTTGGGCAGCGTCACCGTCGTGCCTTCAAAGCTCTCGTCCACAATCACCTGGCAGCCTAATCTCGACCTACCAAAAACAATCAATAAATAGTTAAATGCCACAGCAAAACCAAAAACAAGTAAAGGACTTTATGACGCACGTGTCGGTGAGTCCGAAGGCCATGTCCAGCATGTCCTCCTCATCTTCACAGGCCTCCTCCAGCTCATCAAAGATCTTGTCCTCCAGGATCACGTGGCACGTGGAGCAGGCCATGGACGACTCGCAGGCACCTTCCAGGTCAATGTCATTGGCGTGGGCCACATCCAGGACGGACATTCCCGTCTTGGCCGCCACCTCACGAATCGAACCATCCCGCTGCTTAAACTTGAGATTCACACTACATCACAATTCAAAAAAGTTATGATTGACATGAAAAAAACATACTACGGTTTGACCAATTCTAGCCACAAGTTTCAGCCCCCAATATCGGAGACCGTGGCACAAAAAAACAGTTTTTTTACGTCGGATTGGCCGCGAACTTGGCCGGGTCGCCGTGCAGAGCAGTCGCAGACGCGTGGAAGAAGCGGGAGGTCCTGGAGGCCGTCGAGGCCGACAGGAGACGCTTTCCGAGCACGCGCAGCATTGGGGACCAGTCGACGACTATCTAGCGAGTGCTAATGCCAATGGATAATGTGTTTTTTGATTTGTGCCATAAGTCTTATGTTGTTTTTCTAAAGTTGCTCGGAATGTTGGTATTCGGGTAAATGATTACTCTGTTCAAATGTTAAACACGCGCAACTTAAGTAATTGAAGTTCAAGTGCTGTAGCCATGTTCAGGCTGTCCTGTTGCAGCCGAGCCAGGCTTCCACTTCGGGGTCGCATTTGTCGCCCACGCTCCGTGCAATCTGCAGTCGACGCATGTTTTCATACTCGCCGAACACGTCGCAATGCACGACTTGCATGCGACCGTTGTAGCAAATGCCGCGAATACCGTTCAGATAACATTCTCGGTAGAGCACTCCTTGGCAAATGCCGTCCGTGGACTCCAATGAAGGCTCCGATGCTTCCAAGTCTTGGGTGATGTTTTTGCCGCACAAAAACCCGTTTGTGCGAGTCACAACCGCTAGATCCTCCAGCGGAATTGGATCCGCCACGCAGGTCACCTCCGGTTCGTTCACTCGGTTTAAGCATTGGAAGTTCGTGAGATCGCAGTAACCTGTGGCCCAGCCGTTGCAGCAGATTTCGTTTCGACGAAACACTGCGAAGTTCTTCAGACTCGTCAAACCAGTGAGAGACGGCAACCGATGCACGTGGATGGCGTCGGCGATGTAGAGTGTTGTCAGGCTCGAAAGGCCATCGAAGTTTGGGAGCTCTTTCAGCCCTCGCATGATAGACAACACGAGCGTCGAGAGGCTGTGTAATCCTGTCAGAGACGGATACTCTGTGAGGTCTGCAGCTCCACCTGTTCGAATGAATCGTAGACTGTTCATTTCCGAGAATATGTCCGGCGGCAGGTATTGCAAGCTTGAATGCACGAAGTCGTTCTCGACGTGGCTGCAAAGCAGTAAATGCAAGATTCAGAGTGAGCATGCTACAAGAACTGGGTAGCAATATCATATTATGCAGCGTACAAATACTGCAAATGCGTGAACTCCTTGGCCCACTCAGGAAGCTTGCGCATCTTCGTGTACAAAAGAATGCTGTAACGAGAGAGCATAACGGGCCCAAGCAGGCACAAAGGTTGGTATCGTCAACGATGCATCGTGGATAGACTTGCAGATTAAAATGACAGTAGAGCGCTGTCAACGTACAGGTCTTTTAGGCCCTTGCATAGCCGCAATTCCTCTGGTAGCACTGGCAGTGCTCGGTTGATAATCTGTACCTTCTGGAGGTGTCCATTTAATGCTAAGGCACGCACACTCTCCGTCGCATCCTCCGCGTTGATCCACTCGTCATATGTCCGTGGCGCCAATTCACGGTCGATGAAAACGATGCACGGACACGTAACTTGTTGACCCCATCGCCATGTGTAGGAATACACAGCACAGTGCTTGTATGGCGCACAGTTTTTGATACTTGTGGAGAGTGCTAACGCCGTGTAGATAGCAATCCCAAGGCTGCAGCAGACAAAATAATGCCACCATAAATGGTGTGCCTTCGTGAATGAGGGTGTTTGTGCTTCTTAGTGGCACCGTTGTCTTGGCGCCGGGTGCGGTTTGCCAGGATGAGGTGTGAAATTACCTTTTTCCACTTGTAAATGCCCAGCAAGTTCAGAAAGCTCTTCACAAGGATGTATTGGCCTTCCGTGATCTGCAAATTGGAGAAGCTGCTTTTGACGATCTCAACCTCAATAGGATCCGCAAAGAGCCTTGCAATGCGGTCAAAACTGCCAGGTGTGAGGGTCTCCTCGCGGGTAGCAAATGTGTCTCGGTCCATGTGGAAGTTGTAATACGCGTAAACCATCAGTATAATAGGCGCAAAGACCGCGAAGAAGAGGTCGAAACTAACAGGACCAACGTGCATACAGCGTGTGTTAGAGGCCTTGCGTAGAACTAATAACCGAAAGGCATTCTTACAGGTAAAATGTGCGAGCAACAATCAGAGCTGGGTCGGGCTTGCTACGCTGGAACCTGTAAAACGAAATGAGCCAGTTGAACCCCAGCGGCAGCACATAAAAAATATGATCGGTAAAGGGAAGCCCTTGTTCAGGTATGACGTGAGACTCATGGTCTGAAAGATCAGCTTGGGAAAATCTAACAGTGCGTCCTGTAATCCATTTGCACGAAATGTGAATATTAGCCACAAGAAAGATGCGCACACCGGTCACCCGAGTTAACCTACGTAATAGCGGTGATACGTTCCCTCCATACTGGTGAAGTCGAAAATAAGTTTGCTGGCAGCATTCGAGCCAAACGATGAGGTACGCTGCATTTTAATTCCCAAGTTTTTAATATTCTCGAATGATCTCGCTCTGGAGATAGCAGGGGCCGTCGTCACATTCGGCGTGTTTCTCACTTGACCTTGTATACGCTTCAGTAGTGGGATACACTTTTGCACAAGTCGATTCATCAATGACTTAGGATCTGTCGCCACGGCGAGATTGTTCACGGTATCTTCATCGTTGTATGAGAGCATGAAGACCACCAGCCAGACGTACAAACAGGCGAACACCGATAACATCAACGCCGATGTTACCACGATGGTTTGGGATGGTTTCGACATCAGAAGAAATTCGCCGTTGTCAAGCATTTCAGTGTCCATCAGGTAATTGGCAGTCCAATTGGGAATAACCTGCACAACCGTCAGGTACACCATCGCGACGAACGACAAGAAAAAGGCTAGGAACATTACAATGCCCAAGTAGCCGTAGACCTCGAAGAAGCTTTCTCTGAAGAAAACGACTCTGAGGGAAGAAGAAAATCTGCGGACGTGGCTCGACATGCGACGGTCGCTGGGTTTGTTTCTCAGTGACAATCTACGTAAAGTCGATGTCATCGGCTGGACTTGCGCCTTTGCAGAGTTGCGGCGACTGGGTGGGTTGCGTGGCGAGTCACTCGACCGCGCAAGAATTTCATCTGCAACTTGATCCAATGACATTCGGCGTTTGCTGTCGGTGTGTGGCTTTTTGTCGCTTTCAAAGCTTGTGAGGCGAATGTCGGGATCGAGAACTAACTCATGGTTACTGTGTCGGTGATGAGGTTCCATCGCCGATAAGTGTACTTTGTCGAGGATAAAGCTACGATGTGAAGTCCAGCAGCCGCCTGGTTTTTAATGACGTTCTGCTGCTGCCTACTTGCTGCTGTTTTCAGTCTTTGTGAAACTTCGATGGTACTTATCATCACCACAGTCTGAAAATACTCTCATGCGATACCCGGTTTTATTTTGGCGACAACCTTGTACTCTTTAATGCAACAACACAGGCTTAATTTGTGCTACGCTTGCTCGAGGGGTTTTATAATGTGCCACTAAAGACGGAATAGGATAGATTTCGGGGTTCATCGACGCTGACCGCATAAATGGCTGAATGGTAGTGATTTGGTTCATCGTCGTAGCAATTCGACATGAGGAATCAACGAAGTGAGGAAGATGAAAAATAGTAGTTTGAAAATTTGAAAACAGTACTGTAGTTCTCAGATTCACACAACGCTGTTCTTCGCTATATGTACTACATGTTTTTGTCATTAGCGTGCTTCCTTGAGCAGCAAGTTCATTGAAAATTCTTATCACCCTGCTATACATGCTGCCCTTATCACCCTTGCCCCCTTCAATCGATTGTGGTGTCCTTCCGATTCAGGTGCTCGAGATGTCTGCTGCATGAACATTTTCAAGCAAGGGATTTTGTCCACTGCGAATAACGCAATTCGTCAGGCATTGATTTCAGCACTGTTTTGACTACAAGTCTCTTGAGCAAGATGCAGTATGGATATGACCCGTTTCGTCTGGTTCTTCACAACCAACTCCATGTGCTGCTGCGAAATTATTGTGCTGCGGCCATCAGATGCCGAACTATCCGTGGTTGGAACCGCCCGTAAGTATTCTTGGCTCCGCGAAATATTGCTGTCGAGTGTTTCTTGAAGTTCACAGAGGATTTGACGCACTTCACTCTTTTGGTTTTCGAACATCGTTTCCAGCGCTTGGAATGAACATTCGTCAGGATTGAGCTGCTGCTGACATGTCACGACTTCTTCTTTGACTTGTGGACCCTCCAATCTGCTCGGTGTCTTTCCGTCGGGCAACAAGCATGCACCGTTCATCGTGGAATCTGCATCGAGGGATTCAGGCACATTCATTGTGTTGGTCTGAGGTGGCTTACTTCCCACGACTTCAACTTCGTCATCCTCCAAAAGTAGTTGATCCAGCACGTTGCTGGAGACCAGCATCGCTCCTGCCTTCGTTACTAGAGAATCGTCGTGTGCGAGTGTCGCTGTGGTGGCCTCCAAGTTCGCTGAAATGACTGGAGAAATGGCCTTGGGTGATGGAGCAGCAACCGCGTCGCTGGTCTGTTCTGGTTCCTCCTTCACCTTTACGACCACATCTCGCTGTGCTCGCGCAGCATTATCCAACGCTTGAAAAACTTTATGCTCAATATCTTCGAAGTTATGCGGTAGCTCTTTCCACTCCAGTTGTACATCTCGCTGGTTCTCCGCCAACTCGAACCAACCTGGCTGGTGCTGAGCGCTGAAAGCTGAGATAAAGCTGTACGACTCCACTAGCTTACGGATTTTCCTCCACGTCGAGAAAGGTGACCGGCCTTTGGGGGCAAGGAACTCACATGACTTGCCGTAAGGTATCTCCACAAATGCTTTCAATGTCAGTCGTTCACGTTTTAAAAAGCTACCCCACCGGCGTGCCAATTGAACCTCATCTTGTGGTGTCCAGAATGGTTGATTCTTAACTCGGGCAGCAGGAATGTTTTGGCGTTTGCTTGTTAGCAGCCGCTTCTTCTGCGAACTATTCTCCTGCCCAGTTTCACCAGGCATGATGAACAGCTTAAACATGTTGTACATTTCCTGCGTGAAGGTGGTGATCTGTCGTCTCCATTCAGCAGGAATCTTGTTCATCTGCTCCTTTGGAGCGAGTTGGAACCACGAGCGACGCCCTCGTGTGAGCTCTTTGGTGTCAAAATCTCGCACGAATCGAGTGAATCGGCTCATCCGATCGCATTGGGTGAGCAAGGCGTTCGAGGAGCGAAGGCGTAACCCTGACTTCTTGCAGCGAGCGTCGTACCTCTCTGAAATGGCTTTGTTCAGACGCCCACCGCGCTGCATTCGACTGGCACCTGGGGTATCACACACCTCCGCCCAGACCTCGACCAGTGTCGCCATTTCTTGCGTTGACCATCGAGCCTTCATCAATTTGCCGTTCTCCATGCTCGTTTGGCGATTCACACTGTGAGAGCTATGGTGGAGCCCAGAAGAAGAAAAAGGGGACACGGCGCTCTTGCATGTTCCAGTTGACGTCGAAGTATAGCAACACCTTCATGGGAAGAGAGACTCGTTTTTCTCGAGCAACAGGCAATTCACTCCTCTTTTAAACTCCTTACTAAGTGTTGTTCCCAACTTCAGTTGTTTATTCAAGTAGGTCAAACGGATGTTGTTGTCGGCCGACAACAACATCCGTTTGACCTACTTTACTTAAGTGACCTTCTGGAGAGGATGCAAACGAGTAGTAGCAGCAAATGCGTTCTCGCTCGAGGAGCATGAACAAACTCCCTGCAATATGGGAACAGAAGGCGGTTGACCGACTATAGGCTGAAGCCACGACAGACACAGTCTCAACTACGGGTTGTGCTGGCATGACTGGTCTGCTTGGCGTCTTGCTCGTATTTGGTTGCCTCAAGATGACACAGAAACGCTATTGTCTCTTGTTGTCGGTGGTTGAAGGCTTTTGTTGAGTGGGATCTGTGCCTGAATACATCTTATCCCACAGGAAAACCTGCAACACTGGGCGAACCAAGACCATGACGGCACAACTGCACCAACTTGCATTGGATTGCATTTTCATGATGACATAAAATCCCCGATGATCTGCAAAACTGCTAGTCGACTCCACAAGCGTACGGTTGAGGCAAGAGTCGAGTAATCCCTTTTCCAACACGACCGACCTTCAAGTCGACTACACATGTATCGTGATTCGATGGTGATGAAACAGATCCCCTTAGTTGGCTTTGGGTCGATCAGTCTGCTGTTGTACTTGCAGTCGTCGCGGGAGTCGAATGCACAAAGCCCGCTGCGTAGGCTTCATGCAAAAATGGAGTTGGATCCCCAGTAGTCGAGTAACTAAATAGGTCTTGCTGTTGTCTTTTGGCTCTTGCCCGCAGCTGACGTAGTTGTTCTACTTGTAGCATTTTCTGATCTTGCTACTGTACCGACGTTTGTCTCCCCTGAGGCACTGCTTTGTCTCGTTGGTGCTGTTGTCGTTAGCACCCTTCAATTTAGACAGAATCCTTCGTCGAACTTCCTGACGGAGTCAGTTTTGAATGCAACGGGCGCGCCCATAGGAGTTAACTTCAATGACTGTCCCCAGCAAACCCGAGCACGGATGCAATCTCAGATATAGTCGACTAGCAGTGTGATTCCGCCTGCCTGACTCAACACTGCGACGATCATGTGTAGCTCTTGAAGTAGCGTCAACGGACGAGCTCTGTGCACTTCAGAGTTGGCTTTTGCTTCTGCACCGCTATCCCATTCATCAAGTTGAGGGCGTCTGCTCCGCAAGTCCCGTTCGCTGTCCGCACCGACAAAAGGGACCACCAAGTCCGGGTTCGACACATCCCAAAGGATCATGTTGTACATGTAGTCACAGCGGCGGGTTTACGCGCAAGTGTCCAAGCAAAAACATACTCAGGTGACGAGTGTTGAAGTCGCTTTTGCTGTTAGGCATATCGAACCAGATCACTTATGAAAGCGGCTTTCAGCGATAACGAGCGAGCATACAAATCTGTCAAAGGCCAAACTCTCTGAAGTTGAGCGCTCTCGGCTCGAAATGAGCCACGTGCGTTCATTTCTTACCCGCAACATGCACAGCGGGTGAACTTTCTGCATGACGATCATATGGCTTGCACGTCTAAGTGCTTTTCAGCTTAGATTAGCAAACTCCTCTGTCACGAATCGTAGTGGTCACGATGATCTGTCTCGTCCTCTTGTGCGTCATTCCGGATGCAACTTCAATCACGTGATCCCTACAGGTCCTGTAACCTGTAGACTGCAACGCCAGGCTGAATGGAATGGTGTTGGCAATCGGTTATGCAGCTGAGCGAAAGTCTCGAGTAGCAGCGTCTTGCTAGAGCTCATTCCCCAATTTGCATTTGCAAGCGCAGTTGATACGGAAAACCACCTCGAGCTTCACCGCCATGACGTTTTTGAAGACGGCACTTCTCGTTGCCGGCGCAATCGCTGCGAGCATGTTCGACACCGCCGTTGCGTTCACTAAAGGCCACGATCTCTCCTCGGTGGGTTTAATGGAGACCACGCAGGGCGCGCACTGGCTCACCACTAAGGGCAAGAGCACGTCTCTCGAAGCCATCCTTGGCGATGGCGGCATGGAAGCTGTGAGACTTCGGTACGCTTTATCGCTTCTTAAAGTATTGGTGCACGAAGTCTGTCCTAACATTTCGTTTTGTGCAGCCTGTGGACAGCCGGTGAATACGACCTGGACTACACCCTCGGACTGGCAAAGCGGTTCTCGAAGCAGGGCTACAAAATCTACTTGGATTACCACTTCTCCGACACGTGGGCTGATGGGAGCCACCAAGGCATTCCGGCGGCATGGGACAACACGTCCATCGACACCCTGGCAGCCGACTTGCGCGCTTATGTGAAATCGACTCTGAAGTCCTTTACCGACGCCGGCGTGACGCTCGACATCGTGTCGATCGGCAACGAGATCACCTACGGAATGCTCTTCCCCGTGGACAGATTATCAAAAACAACGTTAACGACTTCAGTGGCTTTGCGAAGTTGTGGAAGGCTGCACGCCAGGGAGTCACGGACGCTGTGGCTGCTGGTACACCCAAGCCCAAGGTGATGATCCATCTCGACAACGGATGGAACTACACGACGATGTCGTGGTTCTTTAAGGGCCTCTTTGCCACGGGTACGGTGTCGACTTCCGACGTGGACGTGTTTGGATTCTCGTACTACCCGTTCTACGGCACGGGGGCGACACTGAGCGCGTTGACTTCATCGTTGACACAGTTGGCCAACACGTACAAGAAGCCGCTTTACGTCGTGGAGACGGACTGGCCCACGGAGTGTACCAAGGTCACACTAAGCGCGAACTTCCTGTGAACGCCAAGGGCCAACGCGAGTGGGTGATTGCCATTATGAATGTGCTGAAGGGCTTGCCGAACAGTCTGGGTGCTGGAATTTTCTACTGGGAGCCTGCCTACATCACGGTGGGGGGCCTCGGAAGTGCATGCGAAGCAGCTCTTCTCTTCAGTGTGAATTGGGCTAACTGGCCGACAACGTACGCGACGGCACTGTCGTCGACCAACATGTTCGCGTAAGGTGGACGAATCCTGCTAAGGTGTCGATAAGTCTTCATTCGTGGTTGTCTTAACAAATACACATACCTTACTGTCGAAAACTTTCCCTCATCTCTCTAGGCTGTTTACCGAGTTTTTCAATTCAGTGTGACCCACGAGTGCTACTAAAGTGTTTAGTTTATCTGGAATCTTATTCCGGCTGCAAACTTGATGCCCGTCAATTTTTTGTACGAGCGTGCAGGCTTTCATTTCGATACGGGTCCTCATAGCAGCACGAAATAACATACACATTAGCAAGCAAGACTTTGCCGTACCGGCCACGGAGATAGATATTTGTTTCGGGAGAAATTCAGATGCCTTGCATGAAATTCTGCGTGCGCAACCAAAATGCTGCATAGTGGGCGGGTAGTTGTCAGCTGCAATGTCAAACAGATCGGCTGAGAGGATACCTGCCAGTTTACTTCAACTTCACTTTTTAACACACCGGAACTGGAAAATTGGTTCTTGCTCTCCTCTTTTTGTATTATGCTTAACTAAATTCACCGGAGATCCCTGGGCTTAAGCGTTCACGTTTCAACTTTACGAGTTTGTGAATGTCGCTCACATGGAGTAGTAACACCCCACGCCTTTAACGTTGCACCTGCACGTCACGCCGGACTGTCCCTGGCCACAGGATAGTCGCCGGTGGCTACAGTACCGAACTGCCCTAACACATACACTACTCTAACTACACACGCACGCAGTCGGTAGCTGACTTGTCCTAGTGTAATGCTGGTGTAACCGGGCTCGACTCAGGTAGAATCACCAGGTACGCTGCGCCGGGGGCTACGATACCGGGGCTAAACTACCCTCTCTTTGGCTGCAAGCGTCCTGCGTGCGGGCTGCCTATACCGACGATCCTTACGGGGCTGCAGATACCCGTGTGCTGAACCCGGAGGATCCTCGCTGTTAAGCACGTGTCGTGCGAGCTGCTGCGCGGCTTCTGTTGCTGGTTGTTGTGTATTTAGTCCTTATCACCGGCACCTGACCGGCACCGTGGTTGCTGCGAGCTCTGCGTGCTCCGCGGCAAATCAGGAACTGCCCGCTAAGCACCTAATCTACTCATGTATCCTGTACTGGCGACGGCTCGCGCCGCTTGCCAGCCGTCTATTCGTCTCCGTCCTTCGTCGCCCTTCGCCTCGCGTCTCTTCGGCGTCGAGATCTTCCTGCGTGAAGATCTCGACCGTGCCGGCCGGGTTGGCCCGCCAAGGGCGGCCGTCGTCTGCACTCTTGGTTGTCCGTCGATCGCTGCCCGCTGTCGTATGTCGCCGTCTTCTGCTGTCGTCCGTTGATCGCTGTCCGTCTTCGTCTTGTCCGCTGCTGCTTCCTTGCTGTTCCTGTCCTCCCTGGTCCTCCTTGGTCTAGTGGTGTCGTCCCCGCGGCTACTCCAGTGCGAGACCGGCGCCCGGGATTTCAGCACTGTTACTCTCTTCCCCTGGCCTCAGAATCGTCCCCGATTCGCTCGGCTTGCGGTGGGCCTTCGTGCCGCCTTGTCGCTTCTCTTGTGTGCCCTGCCGTCCGGCTACTGTCTGCTGCGGTTGTATCCGTTGCGCTTGGCCCTGCAGCGGCGTCAACGCTGCTTCCTTCGCCGAGCACTTCTTCGTCGCCTTGCTTGGTCCGCACTCGCCCTTCGTGCCAGAGTTGTTCGTAGTCGCGCTGGCTAATCCACAAGCGCCCGCTTCCAGGTGCGTCAAGTCGATCACCCACGACCGCAACTTGGAATTCCAGAATGTAGCGCCCTGTGCGCGTTCTGTACTTTCGTCGGCGACATTCCACCACGGCTTGGGTCGGCCCGATTTTGGCGAGTCTGGGCTGAGGTCCCACGAGGCTGTCAGCTCCTCGTCGACCGCGCCCGGCGAATACATAGACTCTTGCTTCTTTATCCTCTTCGTTGCTGGCTGGTCGCCGTGCTGCTGCTGGCTGACTGGTGGCGTCTGCGGCCTCGGCCGCTTCGGTTCTGCCCGTGTCTGCTGTTCGGGTTGCTGAGTCGGCTGCATCAGCTACTGAATCTCTGCTGCTGGTAATGTCTGCGCTTCCAGCCCCGGCGTTGCCGCCAACGACTGCTTCCCCTCGCTCGGCGGCGAGTGCTGTTCCTCCAGCCCTTGCTCGAGTGGGGCTATCGGCGCGGCTTCTGCTGGCGTCGCTGGCCTCGGTCCCAGAGTATGATGCCTGCCGCACCCGGGCTCGCGTTCGCCCTGCGATAGTGTCGCTGGCTGCGGCTGGCGTGGTCCTGGCCCGCTTCCGTCTTGGCTTGGGCACTGCTCGGTTAGCTGCATCTGCGTCTTGGGGTCGTGGAACAGGCTCTGCGGGCGTCTCTGCTTGGTCGGCTGCGTCCACGGGCACTCCTGGTCGGGCTGGCTCGGCGGCTGGTGTCGGCTTGCGGGCAGATTGGATTCTGTCCGACTGCTATGGTCCGGCGGCGCCGCGTCGTTGTCCATCAATGTCAGGCTATTTCCATCTGCCGGCTGACCCGTTATTTGCGGTACCACGTCATCTGCGTCGTCTGCATCCAAATCCGCGGCGGCGATGGCTTCCTCCCTAAGATCTACCGCGACGTCCTTTGCCATCTTGTCCAGCAAGTTAGACGGGTAATAATAGCTTAGGAGAAACGAGCAATGCGTCACGAGCTCTCTCCCTGATTCCAGCATCAGGACCAGGTAGTTGTCGTAACCAGCGGCCTCGACAATCTTGCCTGGGCCCCGCCACCGATGACCAAACTTAGTTATCCCCGGGCCTTTCGCTGGTCGATATATCCACACAAGTTGACCTGGTCGAAACGCACCCCGTTGTCTTACATTCCGATGATTATAGTACGTGGCTTGCCGAGCTTGCTCCTTCAGCAGCGCAACGGCAGCCAGCTCCCTTGCCTTCTTCAAATCCTGCAACAGCAGCTCATGGTAGTCGTCGAGCGCTGTGAGGGTACGCGAGTCGGCTCCGTCGTAGTAGCTCTGCTGGGGTTCGAAGCTTCCTGCCCATCATTAGCTCGTTGGGCTGGTACCCGTGGGTAGCATGGATGGATGAGTTGTACGCGTAGAGAGCACAGGGTAGGAAGTCGTCCCAGTCGTCCTGCCCCTCGTCGACGTAAAGACTGACAATGTCCTTCCATGTTCGATGAAAGCGCTCCACCAGACCCAGTAGATTAGGCCTGTATGGCACGGGCGTCGACTGCTTGACTTGCATTAATGCTAGCAGCTCTGCCGTCGCCTTGCTGCCGAACTCCATCGCGCCATCCATCATAATCTCGCGCATGGACCCATAGACAAGCACAACCTTGTCCATCAAGAAGCGCGCGATGGCCTTAGCCGTGTGCTGCTCCACTGCTGCTGCCACGGCATAACGCGTGGTGTACTCCACTGCTGCAATCACATATCGGTTGCCGCCTGCCGTCATGGGCAGCGGGCCTGCCACATCGATGGCCCACCTGTCGCAAACATCCCCGGTCCTTACGCTGCGTAGCGGCGGCACGACTGCCTTGGGTCTAGCTTTCCTCGATCCACAGTCTTGACACGCCGAAACCCAGTTGAAGGTGGCCTCTCGCATGTGCGGCCACCAGTACAAGCGCTTCAGCCGCTCGTACGTCTGCGGGCCTCGCAAATGGCCAGCCCAGATGCTGTCGTGGGCCTCCTTGAAGGCCAGGGCCCAGTACACCGCCGGCAGCACCGGCCTGCACTCGCCAGGCGCCACTTCCACGCTCACCTGCCCTGCGTCGCTGACGAACACTCTCTGATCTCGGTACGTCCTTTTCTTTTTCAGCATTTGCACCATGACCGACTTTGCCTGCTCACGCTTGATGTCTTCATCTGTAAACTGCACGATCCCCATCTCAGCGGCCTCGACGCGGCGTATCGTCGCTGCTTGTATCACTGTCGACGCCGCGCGGTCGATCTCGTCGTCGACACCACCGTCGACTGCCACTGCCACTTCCCTTTCCTGTTCGCTGGCGTCTGCGGCGCTTGCCGTCACCGGTACCGTCGTTGGTGAGCCCGCCTTCCGTTCTATCCTGGCGTGGTACCGCTGCACTACGGCCACTGTCAGCTCGACCTTGGTTCTGGGCACTCGCTTGCCTTCGTCATTGCTCGTCTCCTTGTTGACCGCCGCCACCGCTGCCTCCTCGTGCTCAGCCACCTTGTCGGTACTGCCGCTGGTGCTGCCTTCCGCCTCCAGACGTTTGACGCCAGCTGTCCGTGCCTTTCCGGCCTCTGGTCTTGTCGGCCCGTCATCTTCTGTACTTGACGGGTTGGCAGGCAGTCCTATTACTGGGTCGTCGGCCGCGTCGTCTCCACGGCCATCTGTCGCCCCCGTACTGCTGGCATGACCACGTGACAGT